>JBBMEF010059817.1:0-11746 GCA_037832685.1 Sicyos baderoa | reverse complement strand
CTAGCCTTGCAAATACTTTCCGAATTTTCTAATTTTGCAATTAGTTTTCTAATATAGTCTAGATATGCTAAAAGCTCATTAATGTATTACTAGTTAATGAAATTTTGAACATTTCTTTAATACCACATCACTTCTTTCTTTGTCTTTAATATTAAATTATTATATATTTTCAAAATTACTATCATTAACAAAGAAATAGAGTATCTCACATAAATCTTTTTTTCTTTATTTCGGTAAAAAAAAAAAAAAAAATTATTTAGAGCCTTATCATTATTGGAAGTTGAAAAGTGTCCACACTATTTGAGGAAATTTGTTTTTTTTTTGCAAAATTTAATGCGTTTCTAAATAATAGTTGTTTCTGAGGGATATTAAGGTAATTTCATTAAAAAACTGATTTTCTTTATTCAAACCGTAAATTACTTTTTCATTTGGTCTAGAATTGTAAAAAATCCTAATAAATAATAAACATTTCTTTAAAATATATATATATAAAGATTAAATTTAAAAATAAAAAAAGATAAAATTAGTAAAAATAAAAATAAAAGAATATATATACAATGGATGGGGATTGAGGAATATATTCTCTATGATCTAGCCAGAAAAATAGACACCTCTGTTTAGGTTAAATATTAACACAGTTTCATTCATGTTAAAATATCATTATAATCTTTAAGATAAGAGTATACATTGACCAATTAGGATTTTTTGAACTAGTAATCAAAAAAAAAAAAAAAGGATTTTCGAACTTGTCAATTTAACATCTTTTCTAACCTTATGTATCAAAATTTTTTTTTGCATACCTTTACCTTAAATTTGATGTATAGCTTAGTTTTTTTTTTAAACAGATGTATATTATGAATCATGTCACCCTAAATGAGAACAAAAAAATTATTTTGAATCCAATATTCCCAATTATTCAACTGTAATAGTGTCCTATCAATAAAACTTACACTTAGTCCAATAATAATGTCACTTTTATTGAAATTTACTTAATAATAGTAACATTTTAATATAAGCTAGAGCTCGATATATAAATATATATTTGTTAATTTGATGGAAAGGTTTACATAGACTAAAATTTTTATAAATTTTTGTAATAAGTTACCAATTTTAAGCTTAACAAAAAAGACAAGAATCTACAGGATCCAAAATGATAATTTCTTCCATTTAATTCCCTTTTGGAGAAAATTTATTCAAATTTTTGGGGGGAAAAAACTTGAAGACTACAAAGGATAAGTTTGGGATGTAATTGCTATTAGTTCAAGTTTGGGATGTAATTACTGTTTATACTTTATGTTTCAAAATCAAATGCAGTATTATTTGACATTTCAATAATATTCAATTTTATTTTTTTTTTTACTTATTTTTTGTTAAAAATTAAAAATAAATTAAAAACAAAATATCGATCTCATCAATATATTAAAACTCAAAACTAATCTAGTCAATCATTTTAATAAACATTGCACCACGTAACTAACAATTATATCATCTCCTAAACTAAAATCGAGCATTATTAAAATATATAACCAAATAAACATCTAAGGAATAAAAACACCTAATTTTTTAGATACATTGGCTCCATAACTCTATCCCTCTTTCGCTTGTTTTTTTTTCAATGTTTTTCTACTTTTACACCGACGACAGAAAAATAACTCGCTGCTAAAAAGAATAATAATTTCCAACCTCTCAAAAAAAAAAAAAACTTAAATAGCCTCAAACTATGGTTAAAAAAAAAAAAAAAAAAGTTTGTGAGGTATTACAAAATCACCACAGGATTGGGACTCGTAAACAGCACAAAAGATCATATGGGAAGGGAGACACCTTTATTTGCCATACTGCCATCCAAGATATCGTTCAGAGCTTGACACAGGCCAACAATCTAAACAGAACCAAACCAAATAACTAAAATAAATATTTAAAAAAAAAATAAAATTGTACTAGATATGCTCCTTTCACAACATAATTACGAATATAGACAAATTCTAAAGTCTGTGCAACCAATACTGTATTACTCATTAATACTAATAATTATATTGGCCTTTTTTAAGTGACTGTATTTTGTAATTATTTTGGTAAGTTTTCCTTAAAAGAAAAAGTTTTAAATTTGGGTAACAAATGTATATATCAAAAAATTGTCCTAACATTGTCGAGCAATATAAAAATAGCTTAGTCTAACGATAATTAACATGTATTTTCGATCTAGAGGTCGCAAGGTCATCACCAAACCAAACCCCCTAAGTTGTACCAAAAAAAAAAGTGAACCTATTTTTTTATATCAAAAGTGAACCTATTTTAATCTTTTATATTTTATAATGAGCAAAATATGGATAGGAATGAAATCCAGAGAAAATACCTGTTGATCCCATTGCTGGAGCTCTTCAATATCGTCCTCAAAATGGATAATAGCTTCGATCTGATAGCAGTTTTCATAGGTGAATAAAATATAATGTGTGCAAATATAGTTCTGATTCTCAAGGCTAATTAATTAATAATGCAAAACAAAAACCTGGTCAATTGATCCCCTCATTCTGTCCTCGTAGATCATTCTTGATGCTATCTTCTCAGCCTAAAAACACAGTCAAATTTAGCATTTGAAATGAACTTTTTTTTATATAAGAAATAGAAACTTTCATTGATGAGATGAAAAGTTACAAGGAAAAATCATAATATTACATAAAACCTTTCCAGCGAGATAAAAGAGTAAGTAAGACTATAATCGGTAAAAAATTGTGGGACAATTGAAATGAACTTTAGGTGCAAATGGAGAATCTGCTTGCAAGCCAGAAGCAGAAAAATATTAAATAAGTTCCCTCTCCATCAAATACACACATACACTCTACTTCACATATTCTAACTAGGCAAGCCTTTGAAGGAAAAATGTAAAATTGATTGGGATTGAATTTCAGACAGCGGAGTTAATATGAACAAAAAGAATACAAAATGTAACCCATCTTAGAGCGAGACAAAGACAACATCAACTTCAATTAGCTGAAATCAAACTAATGAAACAGCAGCAAAGCCAAATCGCTAGCGTTTTCAGATAACTGGAAGTAGGAGATAAACAACTTTTGATACCTACCCTTGAAAAGGGTTGTTGGTGTGAGGTAAAGTAGAAAGAGGAAAATTTCGATCTTCAAACTGGATAATGAAATCAATTGATATGGTTGATTGGTCTTTCCTTGATATGGCTTTGAACGAAATAGGTTTGGTTGCAAATAGAGGTGATATGAAGGGCAGATCTCCAGTATCTCTTGTTTAGTAATTATTAATGAAAAAGAAAAAGAGTGGATTAGAATTTGATTAGAATTTTCAGACGCTTATATGATGATAACCTACTTCTTTCCTTTTTGTGTTAGTCATTGATGTTCGAGTGGAAAATTCACTCTAGAAGGTTGTTGCAGTCCAGATCCAAATCATTGGAAGTTCTTATACTGGCAGAGATAACTTGAATGCATCATCTCATCTTCAGTTTCCAGATGACTCAATCTGTTTCTCATACCACTTCATATTAGAACTTGTTTTGAATGATGAACATTTTCAAGGAAGTTTCAGCCCAAAGAAAGTTAGCTGACTTTTTTTTTTTTTTTTTTGAGAACACTTTATTTTGACTCGGTGAAAAGTAAAATCAAGATCTGTACACTAGTATTAGTTGTTCGCAAATTTCAATTTCTTAAATTTTTTAATTGAACTCGTGGCCTTTTGGTCATAAGTATATACTTCATGTTGGCATTTACTATTAATTAAAAGCTACATTTACAAAGGGTGTATAATTATACAAAAGAACTAGCACCAACAAGAGCCATAATACAATGCTTAAGCGACATCACCTAGCTTTCATACGGATGCAAATAATGGATCAAACCATGAATCATCCTAGTGCATACAAAATTAAAAGGAATCCTATAGTAGTTTAAAATATGGGAAGGATCTTCTAATATTCTCCATCTCGGAAATATATCAAGAGGTTCAGATAGAATCATATACGACCTAGTAACCATAAGCTTATGAGTTCGAATCCCCCCTCCCAAAATGTGATTGAATAAAAAAAGGGTTAATGATATAATCCATCTCTCTCCTGTTAAATTCAGTGATTTAAGGATCTTTTTCACTCCAACGGACAGCCATAAATTAATGAGCAATACTTACCTAAGGGTGGGTAAATATTTTGAAAATACTTGCCCACCCTTAAACCACGTGTTTTTAACTTTAGCATTTTCCCCTCCATCCATTAAAGTCAACTTTTAAAAAAAAAAAAAAAACATGTGGTTCTAAAGTGGGTAAGTATTTATAAAATACTTTTTTTATATATATTTGTTATTGTCCGGGCCAGCTTTCGTGCACCTCGACTAATGTCATGGGACATACCGCCTAATCCTACAACATTTGGATGCCAAAGAAACCCGTAGGAAATTAATTCCTAGGTAGGTGGCCACCATGGATTGAACCCATCACCTTATGTACCCCAAAACCCTCTTTGACCAATTGAGCCACTCCATGATGGTTTTTTCATGTTATACTTAAAAGACATGTGGTCTTAAGGTGATGGGTTCAATCCATGGTGACTTTAAATTAATTGCATGGATAATTTAAACAAGCAAAACAATTTAAAGATCATCAGCAAAAAGTTTATGAATTTTAATCAAAGCATCAAGTATAATAAAGTATCACACACCTTATGAGGAGGAATACCCAGCAAAGTGCCTAATTCTTCGAAGCTGCCACAGGAAAAACCAAAAACAATATTATGGCAAGCAGAAAAGAAACAAAGGAGAAGGAGAATATACTACACATATTTAACCTGATATTCGTGTAAAGTTTGCTTGCACTGAGAAGATTATGCTCGATCATCGCACGATCCAACACAGTAAAATTATCGGGCAAAAGAGCTTGCTGTTGAAGTAATATAAATATACAATTTACTAAATGACTCAATGCAGAATCTAGAGAGAGGCATCGATTTAAAACAAATTAATTAAAAAATAAATAAAATAAACAAAAAATAATAATAACCTGGTGAGGCTTTAGCTCTTCAGCAAAAGCATCAATTTCTGGTTTTCGCAAAATTCTCTCCAAGTAAACCTAACCGTTTAAATTTACACACATTGATGTCAATCAACAGAACATATATTGAACATTATGAGAGAGAGAGAGGAACCTTTTGCAGTATTGGGTAGATTTTTAACTTGGAGCAGCGCTCATCCTAAACCAAAATGTCAACACTTAGAAAGAACACATTTAAGAATTACTCCCCTCCAAACTGATCTGTGCATTACATTAAGAAATAGATATTTACTTTGTATAATGTGGCAAGAACTCGGGATCGTTGTGGACCAGCAGCAGCCAATATTGTACATGTCACTGCAGCAGATAAAGCTTGTTCCAATGCCTCTTCTTCGTCAATCTCTCTATGAAAAAAAAATACAAATAGATACAGTAACTAAAGACATACATTTTTATAATAACTATATTAAAAGAAGATTTTACTAACCAAATTCTTTAAACATCACCACGAATGAGTTTACATTTTTCATTTCAAAACAAGTTGTTAAATTCAACAGTAGGATATAGATATTAAAAGTGGGTGGATACAAGTCTTTCTTTTTTGAAGAAGGCACAGGATTGTTTAATAGGTTGAGAAATTTTTTTACAGAAAAGGTATTTTAAGAATTGCAGAAAAGATACTTGACAAAAGTGTTTGCTTTTGGCAAGGCATATGCAAGGAACTAAAAATTTGAGATTTACGCTAAAAATCTAGGGCAATTAAAATTAAGAAATAAATTTATAATATAATTGTGGGAAATAGCTAAAGGCATAAGTAGATGAGTGAAATATTCAAAGAAATCAACAAAAAGTAGACTATTTGCATTAAATATTTATGAAAAAATCAGGGACCAAAAAGTTCCACAAAATTGGTCAGCATTCATTATAAACACATTAACATTATATTAGTATCAGCTCAATTTTGCAGTTACCATTAACCTTAAAAAGGAAAAGGAAAAAATAACAATCTTTGAGACATATCAAGACATGAATATTGTAGAAAACAACAAATAACTGTATGTAAATTTAAGTCAATATTCTATTTTGTAATTATTAAGAAAATGATACAGAAATGTGAAACGCTTATTAGTAGGCCATATTTTTTAAATGAAAGCTAGAAATTCCTAGAGTGAATGGGTATGTCATTATTTTAAAATTAATGAAAACTAGCAATTCCTAGAGTGAATGAGAAGTACAAAAAATGTCAAGAAGGCAGAAACTTGACAAATAAGAAGTTAAGAACTGGAACCTGTAACAATAAAAGCACTTTCAATGGTGTGCAAATTCTTAAGATAAGTGTCCTAAAGTATATCAGTGAATGATGGTTGTTTAGCAAGTCTAAGAACCACTTAAATTCCATGAAAAAGTGCTCATTTTTACATACTCGTCTCCAATTTGTCTCTTCTCAATTTGAGATATATTATAATAACGCAATGCAGCTTCCAAGAACTTCCTTTTCAAGTCTAAGATCCTAGCATAGCAAACCTGTGACAAGGATCAAGGAATGTATTAAAAGACAGAAGAAAAACGATATGGCCATCCTTAAGTTAATGTCATCAACAACTAAAAGCACTTTTAACCTTGTATTGTAAATTAAGGACTTCGTGCTGACTATTGCTAACCAAGAATGAAGCTTTGTTGATAAAAGCCTCAGCGTTAACAGCATCATCATCCTGTTGAAGAAGAAATTGAGAAATACCAAGACTTAATGAACTTCCTTGTTCGCTTAAATCCAAACAGAAAACAACTATTTGTTGTTAAGCACATGATGCACATCAGATGCAATGAAAAATTTCCGCATGTTTAAATCATGCGAACAATGCTACTTGAAACCACTCGCCTCCAACATACAGACATCAGTCATTTGGCCATGTTTGGGCCAATAGTCTTTTATTTTTCCTTTTTTTTTTTGATATCCGTGACTGTCTGGGCCAGCTCTCGCGCACCTCGACTAATGTCACGGGACATACCGCCTGACCCAACAACATTTGGATGCCAAGGAAACCTGTAGGAAATCAATTCCTAGATAGGTGGCCACCATGGATTGGACCAATAGTCTTATCCCTTTTTTTTATTGTAGCATTAGTATTACTCATCTTGTATCCAATTGGAAAAGTTTTTTGTATTGTTTTTCAATAGGCTTTTGTAACTTTTTCACTCACTCATCAATAAAAAGTTCTGTTTCCTATTAAAAAAAAAGTAGCTCAACATAATCCTTCTACACAACATCATAGCAAATTGCCACTACTCACGTATATCCCTTTGTCATAAATACCATCATAAAATTTAAATTGCAATAAAAGAAGTAAATTGTACCTCAAGGTACAAACGAGCAATTTGAACACATTTTGACAACCGGTATGACTCGTCGATCACTCTGATAGAGGCCATAAAAAGACATAGTAACCAAAGAGACAATGTTTAAAATTTATATGATCCCACTTTCACAAAAAAGGTTGAAAAGAAAAGGCGTGATGTACCTCATTCCAGAGTCTAGATCAATGCCACTGAGCATCTGAGCGGCTTTCGACCATTGCTGCTCAGATTCATACAATTCGGCAAGCTTCTCCCTTATAATCAACACCTGAAATCACAGAAGATAAATTTTTCTTTCATCCTATGGCCAAGAGAAGTAATTAAAACTGCAGCCCCCAGCCACACTCAGAACGTTAATCGGAAAGAAACAAGCCTGATGGTTGGATAAAAAATTATAAACAAATAATCCCCCTCCATTTCCAATGATTAAAACATGAACATAAGTTTACACGTTCAATTACACCCCTTATCTCTTTCAGAGAATAAAAGTAACACAACACAATATAAACGGTGATTGTTTATCGTTCACATTGAATTATGTTAAATAACCAATAATCTGTTAGAGACAAAGAATTGAAGACTTATAGTAGAAGGAAGAAGAGTGGGAAGAGTAAAGAATGAGCTGGAATTTATATGGGGGGACCACACATATATCCTTTATTGTTTTATTGTTATTTCTTTATTGCTTCTTTTATTCTATTTTAGGGAGAGGTATATAAACCTCCTTTTTTGATAGTAGGGTTTATCTTTTGGAAATAGCTAAAATCTGGGTTTTCTCTTAGAGAGAATGGGAGAGATCAAGACCTCTTTAATGTCTTGGAATTGATACATAAATAAAAAGCATCTTTGTTCTTATCAATTGTGGTATCAGAGCTCGTTCTCGGCCGATGGTGGGGAAGATGGAGGGCAGAGTTATCACGCTTGAAGAAGGGCTAGCTGAGTTATCGGCAAAAACAGAGACCGTTGGAGCAAAATGCGATGCTATTGAGGCGAAATTTGGAGCGATGGAAGTCGGCATTCAAGCTCAATTTGGAGCGATCGAAGTCGGCATTCAAGCTAAATTCGTTGAGGCGGAGGAAAGGATTGAGTTCCGATCGACGCGAATGCGAGAGGAATTGAAGGAGGATATGCGGAATCTCTTCGCGGAGTGGACGTACAAGCGAGACTCTGTTCCGCCAGTGGACAGAGGGAAACGCAACGCCGACGAGAGGATTGGGCAGGGGAATGGCGATGCGACGGAGAAGGGGGGTGGGACTTTCGCGACGGGTGTGACGGATGTGCGTTGGCCGATGGGAACAACAGCGAGCGCGATTGCGAAGGAGTGGGGCGAGGGCTCAGGAGGAATCGGAAGCCTCGGCTTGTCGGGGGCGGGTTCGAGCCGAATCGCAGCAGCGGAAAGAAATGGGCAGGGGAGTTTGAAATTCGTCGGGCATGAGCCGTTGGAGACGCAAAACCCAAGGGAGATTCCGATGTTTGATATGAGGCTTCGAAAATTGGATATGCCGATTTTCAAGGGAGAGAATGGAGAAGACCCAATAGGTTGGCTTCATCGTGTCGAAAGGTATTTTGTGATCAATCGTTTATCTGAAAAAGAGAAGCTCGAAGCAGCGATTATGTGCTTGGAAGGCGAAGCACTCGATTGGCAGCAATATGCTGACGATCGTTCACCCATTACATGTTGGGTCGATTTTCGGATATTGTTATTACAACGGTTTCAACCAGTCTTAGAAGGTAATAAATATGTGCGGCTCATGAAACTGCAACAGGATGCGTCCGTGAAAGAGTATATACACCAGTTTGAAAGGTGTGCCAAAGGGATGAAGGATATGAGTAACGAGGCTCTCAAAGGGAAGTTTGAGAGTGGATTGACTGAAGACATTCAGTGTGAACTTCTGAAGCTACAACCCGTGGGAATTTAGGAGAAAATGAGGATGGCTCAAATTGTGGAAGGTGATATGATTCGCAAACAGAAGAAATCGGCAGGAACTGTTACCGCGAAAGCAGCCACTGGAAGCACATCTGTGGGGAGTGGTGTAACAGGAGCGGGAAATGGTAATGGAACTCGATCTTTTACATTTTCGCCGAGCCGAACAGGGCAAAGTACAACATATACGGGCCCGAATGGTTTCAAATCTGGTTCGACCGGAAATGTACCCCGATTGGCAGCTTTGCGAGGACCATTCAAGCGTTTGACTGATGCGGAAATGAAAATAAAAAAAGAAAAAGGACTATGTTTCCGATGTGATGAAAAGTTTGTGCCGGGACATCGTTGCCAGAAGAAGGAATTCCAGGAGCTACAGGTAGTTGAGGTTCAAAATGGTGAAATCGTTGCAGAAGTGATTCAACGCGATGATGGGGAGATTGAATTGATTAGCATTGAGGTATCTACGACTGAAACAGGAGTTGGGGAAGAGAGTAAAACTGATTTGGCAACCCTCACATTACAGTTGATGGCAGGTTTCAACACCCCGAAAACGATTAAAGTTAAGGGAATGATTGAACATTTAGAAGTGGTGGTGCTGATTGACAGTGAGGCCTCGCATAACTTCATATCGGAAGAAATAGTTCAGAAACTGGGAATGCAAGTCGCCCCAGCAACCGGGTGCGGAGTAGTTTTGGGCACGGAGGATTCGGTCCGAGCGGCCGGTCTATGTCAAGGAGTGACGCTCAAATTACCTGAACTCACCATTATCCATGATTTCCTTCCTTTGCCATTGGGAAGCGCGGATGGGATCCTTGGAGTAGCGTGGCTTGAGACATTGGGAAGAGTGGAGGTCGATTACAAAGCCTTGACGATGAAGTTTCTAGTGGGAACTTGGATGGTGCAATTGAATGGAGACTTGACCCTAGTGCGATCTCAGGTTTCGCTGAAATCAATGATGAAGGCGTGGAAGAGTGATGACCAAGGAGTTTTAATCGAACTAAATGGGTTCGATGTGCAAATACCTCAGCCACAATTGCCAGATCAGAGAGAAACAGTGGTTGAGCAGGGAGTGATACAAGAGGTTTTGGAGAAGTTTGGGGACGTTTTTGTAAGCTCTGAGTGCTTACCTCCGTCGCGGGGTCATGAGCATCAAATAGAGTTGCAGGAAGGCTCGGGCCCGGTCAATGTACGGCCTTACCGGTACCCTCAATTTCAAAAAAATGAAATAGAAAAAATGGTGAATGAAATGTTGATTGCAGGTATTATCCGACCAAGCACGAGTGCTTTCTCTAGCCCAGTTATCCTTGTGAAGAAAAAAGATGGTAGTTGGCATTTCTGCGTGGATTACAGAGCTTTGAATCAAAATACCATTCCTGATAAGTTTCCAATACCGATGGTGGATGAATTACTCGATGAATTACATGGCGCAGTTGTTTTTTCCAAGATCGATTTGAAATCGGGATATCACCAAATTAGAGTCAAGGCTGCCGATGTGCACAAGACAGCTTTTCGCACACATGATGGGCATTATGAATTTCTGGTAATGTCGTTTGGGTTGCGAAATGCCCCGTCCACCTTTCAGTCACTGATGAATGGAATTCTAAAACCTTATCTGAGGAGGTTTGCATTAGTCTTTTTTTATGATATTCTGGTTTATAGCACGACAGTCGAAGAGCACGCCGGGCACTTAACTATTATTCTTCAGGTTCTGATTGATAATGAGTTGGTGGCAAATAAGAAGAAGTGCCAGTTTGGTTTGCTACAGAGTGAATACTTGGGACACTTAGTCTCAAAGGATGGGGTGAAAGCTAATCCTGAGAAAATTGAAGCCATGGCTCAATGGCCAAGCCCGGGAAATATCAGGGCGCTGAGGGGATTCTTAGGCCTTACCGGGTACTACCGGAGATTCGTGTCGAATTATGGTGCCTTGGCTTTACCGTTGACTCAACTGCTTAAAAAAGGGAGATTTGAGTGGAACACTGAAACGGAGGATGCTTTCCAACGGTTAAAAAATGCGATGATGAATGTGCCAGTTCTTAGATTGCCTGATTTTTCCCGACCGTTTGTGGTAGAGACGGATGCTTCAGGTTTTGGAATTGGAGCAGTTTTAATGCAAGAAGGGCGTCCTATTGCTTATTTTAGTAAGACTTTACCTCCAACACACTGACACAAAGCTGTGTACGAGCGAGAATTAATGGCCATGGTCCTAGCCATACAGAAATGGCGTCCGTATTTGCTTGGAGCGAAGTTTGTGGTTCGCACAGATCAGAAGAGTTTGAAATTTTTGCTTGAACAGCATGTTGTGGCTGGGGAATATCAACGGTGGATCGCCAAGTTGTTGGGGTACGATTTCACAATCGAGTATAAAAAGGGGCGAGAAAATGCGGTAGCTGATGCTCTATCCCGTGTGATGTCCGCAGCAGAGTTGGGGGCGTTGAGCCTAGTAACAGGGGTGAACATGAACGT
>JBBMEF010059795.1:0-11748 GCA_037832685.1 Sicyos baderoa | reverse complement strand
GACATCTTAGGCCGCTCCGTAGGAGTACCTTGTGTGCACAACAAAGCAACTTGTATAAGCTGCTCGACTTCGTCATCAGGATAGTTTCCAGCAAGATCGGGATCAACTAATGTTTCCAATCTCTTGTCTTTCAGAAGAGCTTTCACCTGTAAGTCTGTCCCATTGTGAATAAAATGAACACTTCGAGTACAAGCTATCTTATATGTAAATCGTGTAACTAGCAAGGCCTGAATCATATAACTTTTAAGGCAAACAAATCAAGTACCAAGCCAGCCAATCCATTTTATTACATGAACAAATACTTATGACGCCTTAATGATCGAGACCTAAAAGATTGAGGAAGGAATCTCTATTTTTATGGGATGTTGAGGAAGCAACCTTAAGAGATACTAATAAACTAAATTATGATATCAAACTAATTAAGAGTGGATGTTATGTCTCATACAGATACCAAAAGATACTGATAAACTAAACCATATTTTCCTAGGTTTCAAAATATTGATGATAAGCATCCAAAAATATTGACTTAATGCAAAGCATACCCAATCAAGAAGCATGACATCATCATCATTTGCAAGCCGGGCAAGATCGAAGGCCCTCTGTCCAGTTATGAGTTCAAGAAGCATTACTCCATACCCAAAAACATCGGTCTTTTCAGAAGACTTTCCAGTCGAAAGGTATTAGGGCGCTATATGCCCAATTGTTCCTCGCACAGCAGTTGTAACATGAGTATCTTTGTAGTCCATGAGTTTAGCCAGCCCAAAATCACCAACAACGGCTTCAAACTCCTCGTCAAGCAAAATATTCGCAGCTTTCACATCACGATGAATAATCTTAGGATCACAATGATCGTGTAGACGCAATTGATTTCATCCCAGGTACCTTCTCTCTTACAATCAAATTTTGTTTCGCTCAATCCAAAATATGCTGGATAACAAATGTCTATGGTCCAAATGATAATCATTTACGGCCTGATTTTTGGAAAGAAATTAGATCTTTAGCCTCCTCAATTGATGGTTCCTGGTGTATTGGAGGAGACTTCAACATAACCAGATGGATTAACGAGAGGCATCCTTGTAGACGTATAACGAAAGGAATGAAGGGCTTTAGCAAGATGATATCAGACCTAAAATTAAAAGACTTACCTCTCTCAAATGGTCTATATACATGGTCTCGGCCAGGAGATGAATCCATAAGATCCCTTATTGACAGATTTCTAATCACGGAAAATTGGGATAATACCTTTGTCAATACCAGATCGTCTAGGCAAACCCGCACCATCTCGGATCACTTCCCTATTCTGTTGGAAGCTGGATCCTTCAAATGGGGCCCTTCTCCCTTTAGGTTCTTTAACTCATGGCTAGCAATCCCCTCGTGCCGTAATGTAATTGAATCTCAAATCCAGTCCGATAACACCTATGGTTGGGCGGGGTTTATTCTTATTGCAAAATTAAGAAACCTCAAAGAAATACTAAAAACCTGGCATTTTGATCAAGAAACCCAAAAGCGGTTACATGAGGATTCAGTGCTCTCTGCAATCGCAACATTAGACAAGAAAGCAGATCTGTCCCAACTATCTCCTCAAGAAGAGCGTAGTTGGCACGAAGCAAAATGCGAAATTCTTCAGCTATATAGTTTGGAGGAAAGGAATAATATTCAAAAGAGCAAACTGCACTGGCTAAAGGAAGGGGATGAGAATACTAGCTTTTTCCACAAATTTCTATCAGCAAGAAAAAGAAGATCTCTCATTTCTTCCTTACAATCTGAAGTTGGACCATTAGTTACCCCGGAGGAAATTGAGACTGAAATACTTGACTTCTTTACTAAGCTATACAAGAAGATTCCAGGTCATAGATCCATCCCGTGCAATCTAAAATCTTCAAAGCTGACAAGAGCCCAGAACCTTGCTCTAATTCAGCCCTTCACTCAAGATGAGATTTTCTTAGCTATTAAATCCCTCGGTAAAAACAAGGCTCCTGGGCCGGACGGTTACACAATCGAATTCTTTGCTTCTTTTTGGGTATTATTCAAAGATGACTTCCTCCAGCTCTTCACAGAATTTCATCACAATGGTCATCTTAATTCCGGACTAAAGGAAAATTTCATCTGTCTCATCAAAAAGAAAGAAGATGCCTGCAGGCTTAAAGATTTTCAGCCTATTAGCCTGATCAATTCAGTATACAAAATTCTAGCGAAAGTCTTAGCTGAAAGGATGAAGGGAGTTATGCCGTGTCTTATCTCCAAATACCAAAGTGCCTTCATTCACGGTAGACAAATTTTGGACTCTATTCTTATTGCAAACGAAATCCTAGAAGATTATAGAGTCCGTAAGAAACAAGGTTGGATTCTCAAGCTTGGCTTCGAAAAAGCCTTTGATTGTATAGATTTGGAGTTCCTTGAGGCAGCCATTAAAAGAAAAGGATTTGATAAAAAATGGACTAGCTGGATCATGGGTTGCGTCTCCAATCCAAAATTCTCAATCTTCATTAATGGCCGTCCAAAAGGAAGAATTACGGCTTCCAGAGGCTTAAGACAAGGAGATCCCCTCTCTCCCTTCCTTTTTCTGTTAGTGGGGGATGTTTTTAGTGCCTTGATCGACAATGCTTTTGATAAAGGAATCTATGAAGGATTTGTGGTTGGAAAAGACAATGTTCACGTTCCTCTATTACAATTTGCAGATGACACCCTTCTCTTTTGTAAGAACGATGACAGTATGTTGGCAGTTCTCATTGAAACCATCGAACTCTTCGAATGGTGTTCAGGTCTAAGGATTAACTGGTCCAAATCTTCCCTTAGTGGCTTGAACATAGATGCGGCTAAAACTCTGCAGCAAGCGAGTAAACTTGGGTGCAAAGTTGAAAACATTCCATTCATTTACCTCGGATTGCCTCTTGGCGGTCATCCTAGCAATCTAACTTTTTGGCAACCCTTATTAGACAAAGTGCAAAAAAAGTTAGATAAATGGCAACACTTCTACCTCTCTAGAGGAGGCCGAGTCACCCTATGTTCTTCAGTCCTCTCTAGCATCCCATTGTACTATCTCTCATTATTCAAAATGTCTTCCCAAGCCTCTATGGCTTATGAGAAATTGGTTCGTAAGTTCTTTTGGGGCAACTCTAATACAAGTAACTTGAGCAATTTGGTAAGATGGAATATAACTGCTAAAGCAAAGGATATGGGAGGTTTAGGAATCGGGGAAATCCACCTTAGAAATTCAGCATTACTTGCTAAGTGGGGATGGAGATTTCACAACGAACCAAAGGCTCTATGGGTTCAGATAATTGTTAGCATACATGGTTGTAATATCAATAAATGGACCCTGTGTCGCAAACCATCAGCTAGCTTAAAAAGTCCTTGGCTCAGTATTGTGAAGGAATGGGAAAAGGTTAAACATATCCCTATTTTAAAGGTTGGTAATGGTCTAAAAACACTATTCTGGTTTGATCAGTGGCTTGGTCCACTGACTCTTAAAGAATCTTTTCCTTCCTTGTTCCTCATCTCCACCAGTCAATTTGAGACTATCTCATCCTTCTGGGATTTCTCTACTTTGTCCTGGCATCTAGAATTTCGTCGCCTTCTAAAGGATGAGGAAATTACTGCTTTCACCGACTTGTTAGCTTTGATTACGACCCAAGTGGTTTCCTTATCTCCTGATAAACTTTCCTGGCCTCTCGAGCCCTCTGGTTTCTATACAGTAAAATCAGCCACGGCATTTCTCGGGTCAAGCTTAGCTCTGGATAAGTTTACCTTCAAAGCTATTTGGAAGACTAAGAGCCCAAAAAAAATAAATGTCTTCATTTGGATTCTTTTAAATGGAAGGGTTAACTCGTCAGATGTTCTTCAAAGAAAGCTTTCTTCATTCCACCTTCAGCCTTCCTTATGCTTCTTGTGTTTTAATTCTGCTGAATCTGGTTTTCATATTTTCTTTTCTTGCACCTATGCTACTAACTGCTGGAATAAGCTTTTGGCTTCTTTTGGTATCTCGTGGGTGTTCGGTAACGACACCAAGGAAAATATTTTTCAGCTTATTTCAGGTCCCAAGATAAAGCAAAAATCAAGAATTCTATGGATCAACTCGGTGAAATGCCTCCTCTACGAATTATGGTGGGAAAGAAACCAAAGAATCTTTCAAGAAGACTTTTTACCATGGTTTTCAAGACTAGAAGCTGTCAGACTACATGTATCAACTTGGGCCTCTGCATCTTGCAAAGAATTTGCTGGGTCCTCTATCAGAGATATCTACTCAAACTGGGACAATTTTTAGCTCTCTTTTGCATCTTCCAACGGCTTCTACCATGTTAAAGAAGCCTTAGTTTTTTCTGTTGTTTTTTCTTTTTAGTTGTTTTGGCTGCTTTGCTCTTGTTTTTGCTTTCATGTCTTTATCTCTGAACTTGGCTGTTTGCCTCTTTTGTCTTCTCTTTAGTTTTTCTTTCTTTTTCTTCATCTTATATGTACATATTTATTAATCAATAAAGTTGTTTCCGTTTCAAAAAAAACAATGATCGTGTAGATAAGCAAGCCCCCTCGCCGCTCCCAAAGCAATGTGTTTCCGATTCGTCCAATTAAGTGGAGGCTGTGATTCTTGACGTTCTGCAATAGTGTAAAACCAAAAACAAGAGAGAGATTGGTACAAAACATGCTATGATTGTACAAAACATGTTAGTTTTCATTCATTGACCTAACAATCAATCTTTATGTTCAACAAGTAATACTTTTAAAGTTCACCCATACAGTCATTTCCTGTGATTGTAGATTAACTACAGAGAGAGATTGGTACAATACACAATCTTTTTTTAGCCATACGACTGCAATCCCATGCAGAGTTTTAAGATTCATAATCTATACATATGGTACGATATGATGAAGCAGTACCTCTTAAACACGATGCTAAACTTCCATTAGCCATGAATGGATAAACCAGCAACCTCTCAGTTGGCGTCATACAAAAGCCACGCAGGCGAAGCAGATTACGATGCACAGCCATGCTGATCAACTCTACTTCTGTTTGAAATTGCAGTTCCCCGCCCTGGGAACGCTCTTCTTTAAGTCTTTTCACTGCCACTAGAGATCCATCAGCCAGCCGTCCCTTATAGACCTTGCCAAAACCACCTCTACCTAGAACCTCTTTGTTGCTAAAATGATCGGTTGCAACTTGTAGTTCACGCAGAGAGAACCTCTTGAGCTGACCAAAATGAACTTCTGGATCCTCTTCAGCTGTATAGAAGAGGTTTGGGCCTTAGAAGAATTAGAATTATTATAGGGACTTTTGGGCAATTTGTTAGGGAGTTAGTTATGGTATTTTGTTATAAATAGATAGGGTTGGATAGTGTTTTAGTATCCAAACATTGTGAAGAATCATTAGGGCTCCAGAGAAATGTTCTCTAGAGAATAGAAGCTTCCAAGTTCCTTTCTTTACTTTTCTTTTTTTTGAAACCAAGAAACTGGAGCTTCGCTCCACTATACCCGAGGTAATGACGCCCGTCCTTAAGCTAGGCACCGGGAGACATCGAAGGAATGAAGATACGGGAGGTGTCTACAAATTAATGTCACAAGTGAATCTCGAACCTGGGACCTTGAAGGGAGTACACCTTCAAAACCCAAGCCTTTGACCACCGTACCACCCCTTGGAGATAGGTTCCAAGTTCCTATTAAAACTTAGTTTATCTTGTAGTATCTTGGTTATTTGATATCAATATAAATCTTGGATCTTTTTTTTTTTGGATAAGAAACGATTTCATTAATTCATGAAATTACAATATAGATAAATAAATAATACTGGTGATCATATAAAGGATCTCCAGTAGTTAAATAAGGAATCATAGCTATAAGAATAAAAAAGACGATTTAGTTTACACCAAGATATGACATGATGCGTAATGGTGTCCAAAAAACTATGGTATGGGGAAGCTTTATCTTTAAATATCCTCTTGTTTCGCTCCAACCACATGCACCAACAAAACGCTCTAATAAAGTGTTCCCAAAGGATTTTCTTCTCTTTCTTGAAAGGATGACCAATCAGTGCAGCTTGAACTAGTTGCATAGGATCCGAATGAAGAGGCATAGGCTAATTAAAAGCATTCCTCAAGTAGTTCCAAAATAATGTGGCAAAAGTGCACGTGCTTAGTAGGTGCGATAATTATTCAGTATCGTTACGGCAAATGGCACACCAGTTTGGTGATAAAGCTCTGTTAGGGAGCCTTCTCTGAAGTTTATCGTACGTTGAGACAGCTCCATGAGTAACTTCCCAAAGGAAGAATTTGATCTTTTTTGGATATTTGTCTTTCCATATTGCCTCATGAAGGTTTGCCGGGTATTCCATCAAATCCTTGATTAATAATTTGACCATGGATTGTACCGAAAACCTCCCATTTGGCTCCTCCTTCCAGATAATAATGTCTTCCCCTTCCTGAATGGTAAAAGAGTTGATGAGGTTGGATAGGGCACAGAACTCGTCGATCTCTTCCTCCTTTAAGTTCCTTCTAAGAGCCAAATTCCATGATTGATCAACATGATTCCACAATGATTTCACCACCTCTTTTTTGCGTTTAGAGAGATTGTATAAGAGGGGGAATTGGGTTGCCAGAGGAGAATCAATGATCCAGATATCCTCCCAGAAAAATGTGCTAGCTCCGTCTCTCACTTTATAGGTAATTCTATCCAAGATCATCTGTCTCATAGATAAAATAGAGCACCAAGGACCCTTTGAGGGTTTACCTGTGATTGGTTTCGGCTTGATATTACAGGTAGATGTGCCAAATTTAGCATCAATAACTCTCCTCCAAAGGGTTGTGCGTTCAGTACCGTATCTCCAAATCCATTTGGATAAAAGAGCTTCATTTTTCTTAATTATGCTAGTAATCTCAAGGCCACCGTTCTCATATAATTGAGTCACCGAGTTCCAGCCCACAAGATGAATGCCTTTACTCTCGGTGCTTCCTTTCCACAAAAAATTACGAAACAATCTTTCCAGATAGCTAGCAGCTTTGCGAGGCATCTTGTATAGAGAGAGGTAGTAGGTAGGAATGTTTTCCAGTGTCGCTTTGATAAGTGTAAGTCTTCCACCTTTCGAGATATGATTGTTCTTTCATGAAGAGATCTTTTTTTCCACCTTCTCAATCAATGGTTCCCAGAAAGACAAAGATTTTGGCTTTCCATTCAAGGGTAAACCAAGGTAGGTCGTCGGCCATCCACCATTTTTGCAACCGAACTTTAGAGCCAATGAATTCGTTGCCAAGTCAGTAATGTTTATCCCAATGATTTCAGATTTTGACACATTAATCCGAAAGCCCGATAAATTCTCAAACTCCTTAACGATTCTGAACAACTCCTCAAGAGCAATGTCATCGAACATGCTGAACAACAAAGTATCATTAGCAAACTGAAGATGGCTAATAGATAGAGCATGTGCTCCCAATGATATGCCCTTTATGCGACAATCCTTTTCAGCATGTTGCATGATTCTACTAAATCCATCCATAATTAGGATGAATAAGAAAGGGGAAAGGGGGTCGCCTTGTCGAAGGCCCCTGGTAGCACGAAACTTGCCTCTCGGTCTTCCATTAATGATTATAGAGAAATTAGTCGATGAGATGCAGCCCCTGATCCATTTCCTCCACTTTGTGCCAAAACCTTTAATTCGAAGTATATCCTCAAGGAAATTCCAGTCCACCGTGTCAAATGCCTTTTCAATATCGAGTTTAATAACTACCCCCTCTTTGTTGTTGCAATGACAATCATCAATCAGTTCATTCGCAATGAGAATAGGATCGAGAATCTGTCTCCCTTCAACAAAGGCCGATTGGTAATCAGAGATGGTGAATGGAAGAACCTTTTTAAGCCTTTGAGATAAGACTCTAGCAATGATTTTGTACAAACAGGTTGTAAGGCTGATAGGCCTAAAATCACTAACTCCTCTAGCGTCCACTTTCTTTGGTATGAGACAAATATAAGTTTCATTCATGCTTGCATTAATGATACCATTCCTAAAAAACTCTTCGAACACTCTCAATATATCAGGCTTAAGAATGTTCCATGATTTTTTGAAGAATTCTGCTGTAAAGCCGTCTGGACCCGGAGTTTTATTCGTCCCTAAATTACAGATTGCCTCCCAAATCTTACATTCAGTAAAAGGAACCTCTAGGGATATTGCCTGTGAATTCGTGATCGGACTCCATTCAATAAAAAAGGGGAGGTTGCGGTTTTGTAGCTTCTTTGTATATAGTTCCTCATAGAAGGTAATAAATTCTTTCTCAATCTCAGAGTCATTGGTTAAGCTAAGACCACTAGAGGAAAGGATTTCCACAATAGAATTCTTCCTTCTTCTGACAGTTGTGACTCTGTGGAAAAGCTTAGTATTGAGATCGCCCTGTTCAAGCCACAACGTCTTACATCTTTGTCTCCATAACGATTCTTCATTCATGGCAATCATTAAGAGTTGTGCTCGGATCGATAATCTTTGCTGACATTGAACGAGTTGTAACTGTCCACTTTCCTCAATGTCATCAAGCATAGCCAGCTCTAAAGTCAATTGATCTTTTTTTTCCACGATATCACCGAAGGATTCTTTGTTCCATGTCTTAACAATCCCTTTAAAAGCTTTTAGCTTAAGCATAAATCCATGGCCAGGCCAGCCAGACAATGGAGTGTTGTTCCACCATTCAATCATCATAGGTCTAAAAGATTCATTTTGCAACCACATGTTATGAAACCGAAAAGGTGTCGGTCCCCAGCTTTGTTTTCCGATGGATAGAAGAAGAGGAAAGTGATCAGATGTGTGCCTCTCAATTCTCTTTCCATTCAAGGGCAGGGCTCGAGGTACCTGCAGCTTGAGAAGGCTCTTCTATCCGTTGGATAATGGGGACTTCAGTTAATGTCTCGCGGACAAAGACCCGAGCCTCATCGGACAATCTCTGAATCGCCGGCAGAGATCCAAATTCCGCCGAAGTGAATGTGTCCTTCTCTTGCTGGTAATCGTCTCTGTAGAGGATGATAGACGGATCGTTCGCGGCGAGGATCTTGGGCTTTAATGGTGATGGGGAGATTTTCGGTCGATAAATCAATTTCGTCCTTCTTTGAGTCGAAATCGAAACAGAGGCCCCTGTGGGCTTATTAACTCCGCAATGAATCTGGTTGGTGGGCGATATCTTCCCTTTACCTTTGGTGAGAGCATTAATGTAGGATAGTTTCTTTAATGTGGGTTGCTCCTCTACCATTAATGCTCTGTTTCCATCCGAAAATCCTTTGTTCAAAACCTCCTCTGTCCTCGTCTTCTTCTTTGTAGATAGTAAATCAGATTTGTTACCTTTGGCAGGGAGAGGAACAGAGTGCACTAAAACAGGGGCCAAGGTCTTTGTCTTTCTCAACGATTCAATTGGTGGGTGAGATCCTTCTATGAGAGTGTGGAAAGCTCTCCATCCCCATCTATCAGCTCCAATCGGTATCACAAGCTTGTTCCTTCTGCCATTGTTGTCTATCTTGGTAATTTCCGAGAAATAACCTCTCCGGTTATTTATCTTTTCAATCCAAATAGTGTAGTCGTCTTCTCGAGTTTCAACAAAATACTTGTGGTTAAGATTCACGTTGAGAAGTGCGTTGAAACCTTTTACCATCCATTGGAGCATCGGCCATTGGATCGATAAGAAAAAAGCTCTGTCCTTAGTAGTCTCTGTAATTCTGATTCTGTTTCCACCATAACGGGAGTCAATCTCGATCGTGTAGTTTTTGCTTACAATGGTTGTAATCCGGGGATAGCTTTGGATAGGCATAATGCTGGGTGGAGGCAGTTCATTGGAGGTATAGGAGTTCGGCAGTCGGAGGGGCTAGTCGGGAGAGGAGAGAGGAGAGAGTGGAGAGCATGTTTTTGCCTAAATCTTGGATCTTATCACAATATAACATTTTCACAACTTTGTTGCTTTAGTATACTGACCAGGTACATCAAAGAAGTGTTCTCGTGGTTTCTTCCGACGACACAGAGCAACTGCAACAGCAGGAGCAGCAAACAGTAAAATGGCAGCAGCAGCAACTCCACCAGCAATAGCTCCAGTGGCATTATTACCTAAAGCCATGCATAAAGAGAAGACAAATTTATAGCAAGACATAGTTTAATCGACAATGACCATTGTATATCCTTTCTCACTTTTTTTAAGAAACAAACTTTTTTGTTGATAATTTATAGTTACAGCAAAAAATAATAAAGGAAACTCAATTAGTAGATTAAAGCCAACACTATCTATTATATAATGCCTCTATAGAAAGATAGTTGGATTTTTTTTTTTTTTTGTTGGGTGCTCAATATTCACTACGTCGACCAGGTGCAGTTTGTACTGTAAAGAAGTAAATTAGAAATCAGAGAAGTTAAAGGTTACGATTACGATTACCATTACCCAGTAGAATAACTATCTAGACTTATATATGTACTAATTTCATGTGTTTTCACTTTATTCTAAAATAATTATTCATTTATATTCCTTACATTTTTTCAAGATAAATTTTATTAAATGCTATATATTAAGTTAATGTAATGTAATGTAATGTAATGTAAATGGCAAACTAGAATATGAAAAATAATATATTTTCCAAACACCTTCTGATAGGAATAAGGATCCCTATTAAGGTCAGACTCATATTAGTAAATAGTTTGAAAGTTAGTAAGAGAATTTGGTTATAAATAAGAGAGGGTAAGTAGTGAGGTGGTATGTTTGTATTGAGTGGGTATTCTAGAGCTTGAGTTATCTCAAGATTAAGGAGAGTCCAAGTAACCCCAAATTACTTGGTTATCTTGTATTTCTTTATATTTATCTTCCAAGTATTGAATGATTGTATTGATAGAACCAGCATCAATACCCTAACCAACTTCTTGAGATAACCAAGCCCTAGAATACAAACCAAGTAATTTGAGGTTACTTGGACCCTCTCTCATCTTGAGATAACTCAAGCCCGAGAATACTCACTCAATACAAGCATATGCCCTTAATAGGGATCCTGTCAACTTTCTGATGGAACAAACACAAGAAAATATATGTAAATTAAAGTAAAAATGTACTAGGTCAATAAGGCAATTGGAAGACCTCTAAGCTTTCAAGAGGCTTGGAACTCACTCATAACTTGAACACACAATAGACAAGAAAATCAGTCAAAGAATGATATGATAAACAATAAACATATATTGAGAAACATGTTTTTTTTTTTTAAATAATAAAAGAGAAAGAAGAGTAACAGTAAAGTGATAACAGACCTGATGTGGGGGTCGGTGATGAAGGTAAAGGAGATGGCGGCGGACGTAGAGCAGATTCATTTAACTGATTATTAGCAAAACTGTGTGGAGAAGGATGGTCAGCAACTCCAAATGGGCTGTTGTAATATGATAAAGAAAGAAAAACAATAAAAACACACAAGGCTTATTACCTGATAGGGGTAAGAAGAGAAAAGGAACCATTGATCGGAATATCTCCAGTTAGGTGATTGAATGAAAAATCCCTGCAGTACAATTGAATATATTGTTACCTTAAGATGAAACAAGAAATGAAAATGAAAACTGTAAAAATAAATAAATAAATGAAAATGACAGAAAAAGAGCAAGAATTACTGGTCCTCAGGATTTAGGTATAATATTAACTATTAAGCACAACACTCACAGGACTTGCAAGGATTTAACTTTAGCTAATGACATAGGTGTTGAAGTTATATGTAAATATAGTAATTGTATAGGTTTATTCCTTATTATGTTTAGGCCCGGTAGGCCCGGCCCGT
>JBBMEF010059774.1:0-11752 GCA_037832685.1 Sicyos baderoa | reverse complement strand
TCAGTGTCGTTCTTGTAAAGAGCTAAGCCAGAAAATCTTCGACGTTTCATCATGCCCGATCACTTTCGAAATAGAATCTATAATTTGAGATAGCGTAATCTGTGAACAACATAAATACACACCGTCTTGAAATTCGAGTACACGACTCCATCTTCCCTGGAGAAGATTCTGGTCCATGTGATTCGTTTTTTTTTTTTTTTTAATCTCAGGTTGCTTATTCACTATATAATGTTGATGGAGGTTATCGTTAGCTGCTCATTCTACTGATTTTTTTTTTTTTTTTTTTAGTTTTTTAATAAATACCATAAATTAGGTATTCCCCCTAAAATTATGGTGTATCCTCCAAATGAGGTATTTGAAATTTCGATTTTTTGTATTAATTAAAATAAACTAAATATGATGAGGGTATAATGGAGATGAAAAATGTTTCTCTCTCCTACAAATATGCAATTAGACATTTAGTTAAAGTTAAAAATAAAATAGATAAATAATTAAATATTTTCCATATTTTAGACATTTTGTATGATTTCTCAAATATCATTTTGGTCTTTATACTTTTGTCTTTATTTTTTAAATGTCTAATTTTTAGTTACTAAATTTTTAATTTTGTCCAATTTTAATCTTAAAATTTTCAAATATTTAATTTTTGTTCTCAACTTTTCTAAAGATTCACAAACAGTCACCGAGTTAGAAAAAAATATATCATTCAACCGCCCATTTATTCACTTGCAACTTGTCGAGAAACCGCCCAAACTGGTCGCTACCTAATTTACCTCCATACATACAATTTATAACTCATTTGTGAGAAAGAAATTAGTAAGATTTTTTTTTTTTTTTTATAGTATAAATTGAAAGAGAGGAACCACAAACCTTACTAATCTCAAATAAATTAAACTAAATATTAATTTTGAAGATCTATGTGTTTGAAAATTTTATTTATGATTTATGATTGATCTCGTGAAGAGATGATAGTATTTCAACATAATGAACATATACAATATTTTGCAACTTGTTTGAGTGTATATCAAATTGGTTGGCTATATTGGAGTCATTTGATTTGCTGTTTAGCATTTGTTTCTGAAAGCCAATTTTTTGAAGTCTAGAGATTTGGAATTGAATGTTGAGAAACATGATTCTCTCATGGTTAGAGGACAGTCTAGTAATTCAAGTAAACTTTATTACAAAAATATCCATTTTGCTCCAAGATTGTTAGAGAAAAAACATATTACAAAGAATATTCATTAAAAAATAAAATTAAATATATAAAGATGTATAATTATCCATTCCATATTTAAAAATTAATAATTCATTTTCCATATTTGCAAAAGGTGTACATTTATCTAAAGTTTAAGATATTGTAGACATTCGCTTAATATTTATTTCAAATCTCGACGTTTTCTTAATTTTTCCTATATTAAAATGGTCTATCTATGTAAAAAGTCCTAATTATGATTCACTTCGCATCAAATTATATTTGTATTCGTCTACATGTATATAGGGGGTGCACACTAACCCGACAACCCGAAAAACTCGAACCAACCCGACCCAATTTGTCGGGTTGGGTTTGGTTAAATACATAAATGGGTTAGGTTGTGTTCAAAATCATGGAATTTTCATGGGTTGGGTTGGGTCAAGGGTTGACATAAAATCAATCCAAGCCAACCCGACCAACCCAAATTTCATATTTAGTTTAAAAATATATATTTTTACCTATAACATAATTATTATGTTACTTAATTATTTATATTATATGTTGCATATTTATTGAATTTAATCATTATTGTTAGACTTTTATTTTTTTAATATTTTTTAAACCTATTGATAAGGTTTTGAAAGTTAGGTAAACTTAATTTTCCATTGGCAATAAGAATACATTTATGCTAATGTTCGTCCTAAGTTTCTAGGAATCGAAAAAGAGGCGTTAAAAATTGTTTATTGAGTACATTACTTATCATGGTGAGCTTTTTTAATTTTAGGTTAGTTACAAATTATGAACCCGATAACCCAACCCAACCCAACCCGAAAATTGTAACGGCCCGGAAATTCGGATCGTCACTTGAGGTTAGTCCCGACCGTTACGGTTATCGTTGAATTATTTATTTGAAACATTCTTGGATTCTTGGTGGTTATTTATCCCGTTCTTGGTTTTCTTGAATTTCAGGTGCAAGATGGACTTGTGATTTTGTTGTATTTTAAAAGGGAAAATAAAGAATTGTTTGTGCGTTGTGTGGGTTCGAACCATGGCCCTTAGGGTTGTAGATTTAAAGGAAATAAAGGGGTTTTAATATTTCCTTCGCTTGGACTCGAAGAGGGGAATTATTGAATTTTAATTGATTAAATGGAATTAAAAGGGATTAATCATTAGGGGTCTTGGATCGTTCTTTCAATTTCACGTTTCATAAAGGAGATCGCCAAGAAGCCAGTCGTCGTCTCTCCCGTCCCAACGCTTGGATTCCGGTCATCGTTCATTCGAGGAAAGAGTTCGATCGTCCCTTGTCTTCTTCGTTTCGCTCTTGTTTGAAGGGCTGTTTTGTTGATTTGGGGTTGTGTTTCTTGTTCTTGGTCTCACCGAACCAGCAGCCCGATCGCCGGTTCTCGATCGCCTCGCACGCAGACACGATCGTCCGCCCAGTCGTTCGCCAACCACGCATCGCACGCAGACGCCCAGCCTCCGTCGATCGCTGTCGCACCAGCCCGCTCGCACCAGCAGCATCGCCAGCCGTTCGTCAGCCCAGCGCTCGCTCCCGTGCGTTCGAGCGTACTGCCGCAGCCGCACCAGCCTTCGCTCTCGTTCGCTGCCGCGAATCCGTGCGCTAGCAGCGTTGGTTCTTCGTTCTTCGCTTGCTATCCCTCGGTAAGCTAGCTACTGTCCATGGTTAGTTTTGTGGGCTGTTTTCCTTAGTTAGTGGTTAATCAAATTGTGTGTTTGATTTATTTGTTAGGTGTGTTTGGAGTTCTTGGTTGGCATCGATAGGAGAATTAATTAGAGGTGTTCGCTTGTTAGTTTACTCAGTAAGGACTTTCTATCGTGGTTCATGGACAGTTCGTTAATGCTTGAGTAGCTACTTGTATGCTGGATATTATTGCATGTCTGATTGCCTTGTATGTTCATGTATACTTGCTAGTATTAAGATGATTCGTTATCGTAGCTTTCCCATGTTAGTATGCCGATCAACTGTTGTCTGTCTGTAGTATCATGTTAGGTGTTTTATTATTGTTCTGGAATGTTAAGAATTGCATGTAGTAATAGATGATGACTGGCTGAATATTGTGTCTGTTAGCAAAGAGTTTGCAGGAGTCATCATCCAGACGTTGTGGCAGGGATGAGAGGTTATACCCCGTCTCTGACCCGTCACTGTGGTTTAGCTAACCAGGGTGACTGTCTAGTTCACAATCTTGGTGAGCGGCCAAAAGGGAGCCTAGAGGGTCGGGAGGATGACGAGGCTTGTCCCGTCCCGATCGCCGGCACGATCTCAGCGTGTCGGCAGTAGCCAAGATTACCGCCTGAAGGGGCTAGGACCGATCCATTGGGTGCGAGCCTACTCTTGGACGTATCCTAGCTGAGGCGTACGGTGCCAAATGACTGGCAACAGTTTCGTGCCGAGGTCTCGCACCCCTGTTGCCAGTGACATCGATCCGAGTCATTAGGTTATGCGAACCTGGACCAGGGTAGTTAGCCCTAGACCCAGCTTCTACCTGGTGTCAGCAGCATGAGGTGCATGCACATGCTCATTACAGCGCCGAGTGGAGAGCTCCCTCAGGATCTTGAGTTCAGTGCACCCACAAGTTAACAAGTTATGGTAAGGTGAGCAAAGCAGGACTGAGAGCTCAAGTATGTATGTTATGAATGTAAGCAATGTTAGGCAAGGGTGTAAGCCCGTAAAATGGCATCCAAGTAATGAAAGCATGAAAGAGAAGGCATCGTTGTAGTACCTTGTATACTTTTAACTAGATGATGGTTGTTAACGCATTGTACCTCGATTGGAGAATTCTTACTGAGTAACTTAGTTTACTCACCCTTATTTTATGTGGTTCCACAGGTAACCTGGACCAATGGCGCTGATGGCTGAAGGAGCGAAGGACGGATCATGAGTTATCCATCTGATATGGACTTAAATAAATGAATTGTTCTCTGAGTCTTATTTTAAGGTTATAACTGTTGAATGGTTTTCATTGCATTTAGATAGGGCACGGAGCCCTTAGGTTATTTTTATGTATGGACATCTACATGTTCTTTTGATTTTAAACCTGAATGGATTATTATAAATCGTTTTGATATCTCTGGCCAGGGAGGCGCTTTAAATGAATTTAGCTTGAAACAGGTTGCTGGAGACAGAGACAGGTTTCTAGTTTATTAACTGTTGACTGTTTTAATTAAATGCGAACCTAGTTGATGTCTACTGTTTAAGTTTTCCGCTTTTAAAGTCATGCATGTAGTAAAGGCCTAGGTTTAGGACCTTCATTTGGGTCGGGTCTTTATAAAAATAAAGGGTTGTGTTGGGTTGGGTTGGAGAATTGACAAATCCGAATTTTTGGGTTGGGTTGAAAATCACCTCAACCCAACCCAACCCAACCCATGTTCACCCTTACATGTACACTACTATTTGTTAGGAAGGTGTCTCATATATGTATTGGTCCATGCCCAAAGATTAATTGTAATGAGCCTGGTAGTGAAATGTTGTAATAAATTGTCTAGGCTCATGTGTGTGGTGTTCGTTAGGGTGTGTGCTAAAAGAAGAAGATATTTTAGGAGTTTTTTATCTCTGAGTAAATGCTCAAGTGTGTGAGTCATCTTCTTCGAGTCTTCTTTGTATTGTTGATGAGCTTTGCAGTAATGAATAAATACTCAGAGGTTTTCTCCTATTTCTTGGTAGTGTGATTATCTTGCTTAACTTTAGATGGTATCAGAGCTCTTCGTCTAGCGACCTAATTTTTTTTTCAGTTAAGCTTCACACCTTCGTCAATGGCGGTTGTTTAGTCGTTTCTCTCATTAATTTCTAAACTCTAACATTCCTCTAGTTATGGCAAACAAAAAAGCATTTAGAAAGGAAGGTTAATGAATCGAATAGATCTAGCATAGTGGTTTGGTGTTAATCTATTTCCAAGCTGATTACAATTAAGTCGAAATTGACTGTTTATGCGGGCCTCTTTCTTAACAAAATAAAAATGGAATTTTTTATGTATAACAAAAATTGGCTAAAAAATTACATCTATAGCACAAAATTGAAAACAATTGCACATATACCAAAATTACGAGGGATTGAACTCAAGCGAACTTAATCAATAACTAGTGATTGAACTCAATTAGTTGAACTCAATCACTTAGCAAACTTATTGAGTTCAATCACTCATAATTTTGGTATAAACGAATTTTTGATAAAAAATGTGCTATAATTTTAATAGAGGGCCTTAAAATTGGTATACATAACAAATTTCCAAATAAATACAAATACAAATATATTTTTAAAATTTAATAATGTAAAATCATTTATAAAAAAAAGTAAATAAATAACGATAAATCTATCACAGAAATCGATATTAAATAAAGTCTACAAGAGAAGTAGCAACGTATTGTAAATTTGATTCTTGAACAAAGAAAATTGATATTTAACATTATAAATAAGCATTTTTCTTTTCTTCTAAAAAGTACATGGACCAAGGGTAATTTCGTCTTGTTATCTTTTACTGCCCTTTGTTTTGGATGTTTACATTATAAAATTACAAGGTCACTCTCATGGTGGTCCGCTGTTGAATTTTTCTGATATTTTTCGAACCTAAACCAAACAACAACCCTAGCTTTTATTATTTTAATAACATATTTTTAACTCTTTTGTTTTCGATTTAATAAGTAGAAAAATAAGAAACTACTCTGTAAAGTTTGGGATATGATGTATTATATCATGTCATTATCAAAAGCTCATGCTCTCTAAACCCTAAACATTTTTGTATGTACTATCGACTTATGCCATGTCGCTATCGAAAGTACTATATATATTTATTTATTTTTTTTAAGTTCTTGTGAACAGTTTTGAATTTAAATAAAATAAAGATTGATGATTTGTGTTCTCTGTCTTCTATTTTAATAATCAACCTGTGATAATCTACTCAAGTGATTATTGAAAAACTAATGTTGCCTTTTCTTTTAAATAAATGCAAGACATTCAAATCTAAAATCAATTGACTTAATTGTTTTTTTTTTAAAACTAATATTTGTAAAAGACATTTGATGGGCCTGGACTTTTGACGGAACCCTTGGCCCAACATTTTCAACCTCATCAGAAAATTACGTCACAATAAGGATTTGTTTTTTTTTACTCAAAAAACAACGTCATAATAAAGATATTTTTTGAACCAACGTCATAATAAAGAATTAAAACTAAATTAAAATATGATTTTTTTTTGTAAGAATAGATCAATCGATGAAATATTTACAACACTAAAATTTGAAAAAAATTAGCAGACATGGTCAAATATGCGATATAAAGTAATATTTTTTATGTTTAATAACTAATACATAATACAATATAATGAGTATATTTATATTATATATTTGATCAAATTTATTAAATCTATAATTATTTTGTAAAATTAGACAATTCACTCAAAAAATTCATTAAAATATAGATTATATATGTTGCCCCGCCTTATCTTCATTATATTTTCGCTTTGCAACGGTCAACAGAGCCTAACCCGTTTCAAACTCACCCTAAGCCTTTTCTATTATTTTAAAACTAACTCTTTCTTTTTATTTCTTTTTTTCTTTTTTTAAACTAACGCTTTCTTAATTATATATTATTGTCATTTATTTCGTCTAAATTTCGTTTACACTAAAACAAATCATCAAAAAAGTTGGTGGTGCGTCAACCTGATTGATAGTTATCTAATTTAATACCACTATAATGAATTTGATCCTAAAATAAGAATTGACTCTCATCTTAATGGTATTAATTTAGAGTTTGGATTCTCTTCTCAATTTAAATTAAAAAAGGAAAGGAAAATAAGAATGGACTCTCATTTTAATGGTATTAATGTAGAGTTTGTGATTCTCTCTCAATTTAAATACAAAAAAAGAAAGAAGAAAAAAACTACAATAACTTTATAAAATTAACAAACGCTAGAAATACTTATGGTTATTATTTTTTTAAAGTTCCATAGTAATTATGAATAATTAGAATTAATGATCTTATAATTATTGGACACTTATATGGCTTGACATAGTTAAAATATTATTTTGGTTGAAGTTCTTTTCATTTTATTGTATAAAATTTCAACCGTTTAAATTTAGTTGTTATAATTTCATGCAAAAAATAATAGTGTCTACCTTTTGATTTATTTTTAGTACAAAATAAAGGGGTGACCAAGAAATTACCTGTAAAAAATTAATAGTGCTCAACTACTATATTACCACCTAACAATAAACAACTTTATATCTAGTATTTTCTACTTTCATTTTCGTACTCCCTAAATTAGGGCTCTACTAAAATCTTACAATTGTCCCATATTTAAAAGTGAAAAGTCCTACCTTATTCCTCTCGTTGTTCATTGATATTAAGGTGGAACTCTATATTCTCTAATATTTCTAGTATCAATTAATTAATGCGAGTACATAATTATATTACTTAAATTATACTCCTTGTTAGATATATTCTAATGACCAATCACGAGTCCTCGCCCCAAAACTTTTAGAATTAAAAAGTAAACTAAAATGAATCAATCAATATTCATTCAAATTTTCATGTTAGAAAAACAACACTAGCATGTCCCACCTCTTCGAGATTCAAAATTTTCAAGCAAAAGCCGATTTTTTTAAAAAAATTGCGGTACATTTACAAACTAAAAAAGAAATTAAAAATTAGAAATACATAATAACCATAAATACCTTTTATCTCTAGACGGTTACGTACGTACCTACATCGCTACAAAACCTACACGCACCTAGGGCAAATGTACACTACCTCGGATCAGTTGAACCGGGTTCGACAAACCCGGTTCATTCCCTAAACTTAACTTCTCTTCTACCGCCTCCAACTACGGGTTAACTTTCTCCGGTCAAAAAGTGGGCCGGCGCGGTGGTTTCCTTTCCCCGGCGCATCTGGAGGACTTTCCGGTGGTGGTTAGAGTGCAATTCGGTGGAGAAAGTCGGACTGCAGGCGGGTCGGTATTCGGGTAGAAGCCGACCAGATTTATACCGCACGCCGCAAGCGTTGCACAGAGTTTTTGCCCCAAGTGGGCCCGTTCTCCACTGCGGGGTTTTCTGGACTCCACAATGGCTGCACCGCCGTGGCAACTGGGCTCCGGCGACGATTCTCGCCAACTTTCTCTTCGGTTTCTTCTTCGAGACCAAAATTCCCGGCGAGGAGGAGGAGGACGACGTGGAACTGGAGGAGGACTCGGTCAACGACGGGGAAGGGAGACACCAAACCCGGCCGCGGGCGCCGCTTCGGGTCCGCTTGGTTCGTGGCTTGACCGGGATCTTGAAACAGGGCTCCGGCGGCGAAACGGAACCGGTGTTGTCCGGTTTGTCGGCTACGGCGGGGGAGAAAGAATCCTCAACGAAATGGGAGAGCCATTCGAGGTTGGCCACTTCAGCCGCCTGTTGATGAAAATAGCACAACCCCCATGAACAAAACCCAGAAAAGAAACCGAGAAGTGTGAGTGGAAAAACAGAGGAGAAATGATATTACCGAAATGTTAAGGTCGGAGACAATGGAGCCCCGGCGAATATGATGAGCGGAAACAGAGACAGAAACAGAGGTGTCGTCATCATCATCTTGGGGACTGGGAATTTGATGTTGGTGCAGAAATTGATCATCCTCCATGGGCAAATCAAGGAATTCATCAACAGAGTAATCATCGGAGGAGAGGAGAATGTGGGGGAGATGGGATTGGGGGCTTAATTGAAAACATTTGAGAGCCGCATCAAGAAATTCCATGTTCCGGGGAGAACCCTGTGTTCAGAGAGAGAGAAACAGAGATTAAGAAAATCCCATAAACGGGGAAGAAGAAGAAGTTGAAGGTGTACCTGAATACGGGGAAGAATGAGAAGATGAGCGTTTGTGGCGTTGGTTGCAGAGAAGAGAAGGAGCAACAAAAGGGAAAACAAAAATGGATGGCTGAGTTCGGTAAACCATTCAATGAGCCCTCAACCAAAACTAAAACTCCTCCTTTTCTTTTTCTTTTTCTTTTTCTTTTCCTTTTCCTTTTCCTTTTATCTATAACCTTTTTTTCGTTTTTTTTTTTTTCCATTTTTTTTGTTTCCCTACTTTATTTACTTTTTTCTTTTATAACATAGGCTAAATTATCCAACATACCCCTAAACTATCATATTTTTGTCATGGAAACCGTTAAGATTTTGTTTCAAAAATACCCCTAAACTCTAAAAAGTTTCAAAAATATCCAACTAGAAATACTCGATGACTCATAAAATATTTCAAATTGCGATTTGTTATTAACTATTACATCAAATTAACATTAGAATTTATAATTCATGTATGACCTTGTAATTTATTTAAACTTTTGAGTTTCTTATTATCGATTGCAAATATAATATCGAATTTGAAATTTTATTTCCCTATGTCCACCGAATACCCGTTTGAGTATAATATCATACATATATGTATGTATATATATACCTATATATACATGTATATATATTCTTATATATACATGTATATATATACATGTATAGATATGTATATATCTATATATACATGTATATATATACCTATGTCTACACATTTATGAGGTATGAATTGAGTTATTTTTTATATATGAATGAAATTAATACAACTTGAAAACTCAACCTAACCGAAAAATATTAGTGTTGGGTTGGGTTCTTCTATGCATAGAGGTTGAAATGGTGGGAGGATTAACCAACTCAAAAAGTATGGTTTAAAAAAATTTCTCTAACCCATCCGGACCATCCTTATCGTTTTTAGATGCAACTAACTAATATTTTTATTGTTTGTTACAAAGTGTTTTAAAATTTCAAATTTAATCTTATATTTGCGATTAATAATAAGAAACTCAGAAGTTTAAATAAATTATAAAATCTAGTTGTAATAATAAATTTCAATTTGAAAGCCTTAATTATGAGACATCAAAAATTTCTTGTTCATCTCGGCCAAATTTGACACATTAAATTCAAATATTTGTAATGCAAAATTATTTAAAATTTATGTTTTTTTTAAGATCAAGGGTATTTTTGAAACTTTTTAAAGTTTGAAGGTATTTTTGAAACAAAATTTTAACGGTTTTCATCCAAAGTTAACGGTAGGGGTATTTTTGAAACATTTTGTAAAGTTTAAAGGTAATTTTGAAACTTTTCAAAGTTCAGGGGTAAGTTTGACAAAAATGTAATAATTTAGGGGTATATTTGATAATTTAACCTATAACATATTGTGGGAAGGAATATTAATACTAGATTGGATAATTAATCGCGTCATCGATTTATTCGATTTTTACCTTTATTTTAAGTCTCTCTTCTAACCTTGCAAATGGTATAACACCACGACTTTTTTTTAATTATTATTTAAATTATAAGAGGACCAAAGAGTTGAATTAAATCAAGGTAATACACAAAAATATTTTGAATTGTTTATATTTTATTTATTTTGTTATACGTGCTGATCTACCAAAATTTTTGTAGACTTTACGCTAAATAAGACTTTGTTTATAAAAGAATAATTAAAAATAAGAAATACTTGCCTCTTGAATGCTGTATATGGTATCTTTGGAGCCACAATTTTTTTTTTTTTTCTTTCAAAAATATTGTTGAAAGAAAAAATTTGTACCATAAAATATACCGATAAGTATTTTTCATTAAAAATTTTGAGAATTCACATAAAAAATTATATTCATATATAATGTAATGTTGAATAATTATTTAATCTTAATATACATATACAAAAAAATAAACAATAACAGAAAATCTTACGTGATCGACGAAACTACATCCACAGGCAAGGATGACAAAAATGAGATTAGAGCATTCATCAAAATCGAAAAGCACTCAATAATTTGAACTCACGAGCAATTAGAAATTTATATAAAAAAATTTAGAAAAAGAATTTATAAAATTCTTTATACTAAACTCTTGTTGTGTAATAAAATAAAAGTGAAAGTCTATTTATAATAGATTAGCCACTGTCGCAAATCAAATTCTCCAATATGGGATTTGAAATTAGCGGTAGGGACAAATCTCCATTTTGCGCTAATTGATCTGAACTTCAAATGAAGCACTCCAGTCGTCTTCGCCAATTTTAATAAGTTCATCACGAGCAAATGACCTCACGTACAAAGTGGTATCAAATATCGATGTGTTTTGTCTTCTCATGAAACATCTGATATTTTGTAGGAAAGATGGCACTCTGTTGCCACAAAAAACTATGGAAATTTGTAAGTCTTCACTAAGTTCGCCAAAGAGCCCCCTCAACCATAAAACTTCTTTACAAGCCTTAGTAATAGTCATATACTCAACCTCTGACGTGGACAAATGTAAAGATCCGACTCAAAAGTAGTCCTAAACTAGGTCTTTAACTAGTATGCATGACTTTAAATCTCATTTAATGCGGAAATTAAAGACAGAGAAAACTAATAAATCATCTAAAAGCAATTAACATTTATTTCATTCAAATAACTTGTTCCAAATACATTTTCAAATCAGCCCCGACCGAAGCGTTCAACTCAACTTAATCAAATAATTCTTTAAGACAGTTAAATGCTCCTAAGGGCTCTGTGCCCAGCTACATGC
>JBBMEF010059764.1:0-11753 GCA_037832685.1 Sicyos baderoa | reverse complement strand
AGTTGAGCAAGTTCCAGTTGTGAGGGAGTTTGCAGACGTCTTTCCAGACGAGTTGCCCGGTCTGCCGCCTAAGAGAGGTTATGTTCTAACATGCAGGCCCTGTAGGAAATTCATGTAGTTCGGCATTTCCCGAAGCGCATCAACTAAGGGAATGTTGATGTGAAGCTGTTTCAAAATATCCGTAAATTTCTTAAATTTGGATTTGTTCCTTTTTTTTCTTGGTTCGCTGAGGGTACGACAACGGTGGTGGTTGGTAGATAGGTAATGGTTTTGCTACCTCCGTCGCTTTTTCACTAGTGATTGGGTCTTCGGTCGTGCTCCTTGCTGGCTGCTTTCCTGTTGATGGTTATGCTGTGTGCTTTGATCCTTGATATTTTCTGATTTCCTCGCTATCCATCAAAGGTTTTCCACTTCGCAATTCAAACCCATTCACTTGTTATTTATCGTTCCGACCAATTGAAATTCTAGCGCCCGAAGAGTTTCTTATTGAGTCTTCAACAAGGTTTGATGTTCTATCATAACCATGTCGTTCTTCGCTATGTAATCCTTCAGTGTGTTGAATCTAACTGTACCGCATGCTGGTGGTTATTCCCCATTCCAGGTTGTTGAGGTGTGCGCTGCGGTCCCATTTGGTTTGTGTTGTTGTTTTGTCCTTCTCAAGAGAAATTTGGGTGTTGCCGCCATCCTACATTGTACATATTTGAATATGGGTTATTTTTTTGTCGCGAATTCGAATTTCCAATATAATTAACTGACGCCACATTCTTGCTACAAAGCTCGTATAAATTATCACCTCCGTAGAGTGCACAAAATTTGACAGTTGGTTTCTCAATTACTGATGCATTCTTAACATTATGGGGTGTGGTCATTTGAACATTCTTCATAGTGTTAGTGAGCGTAGCCAGTTGCGCTTTTATTGTAGTTAATTCACTTAGCTCGAATTTTCCAGGGGTTTTATCTTGATTTCGTCCTTGGCCTAACTTATAAGCATGATTTTTAGAAGTGGTTTCGATGGTTCCGTACGCTTGATTATAAGTTTTATCCATTAAACACCTACCGGTTGTTGCGTTAATGATAGTCTTGTCCGACTCTAACAACCCATTATAAAAATGTTCGATTTGAAGCATTTAAGAAAGACCATGGTAAGGACATTTCACCATAAGCTCTTTGTACCTTTCCCAAGCTCCTCTTATAGTTTCATCGTCCTCTTGCTTAAAAATAGTAATATCATGTCTAGAATTCATACTCCTCGCACTAGGATAATACTTTGCTAAAAAGCTTTCAACCATTTGCACCCAAGTAATATTACTTGGTAGCGTATTTACCCAGTATCTGACCTTATCCCGTAAAGAATATTGGAAAAGAAACAGTCGAGTATCTTCCTTAGAGACACCGACTTCCTGGTTAGCATCACTAATAGCTAGAAAAGTTACGCAGAGGTTGATGCGGATCTTCCGGAAGGAAGTTCGTGAAATGGCTCATTGACTCTAAGCATGTTATACATAATATTAGTCAATACAGGGCACCTACCTCCGCCATCAGGTTTAACCATACCTGGAAATGCTATATGATTGAATTCTTCTGGTTGAGTTCGTATGACTCTATCTCTTTCGTCTACCTCCTGTGTTGGCGGTAGGTTTTGGTTTGCATTTGCTCCAATTTCAGGTTTAACCATATTGTACCGCATGCTGGTAGTTATTCCCCATTCCAGGTTGTGGAGGTGTGCGCTGTGGTCCCATTTGGTTTTTGTTGCTGTTTTGTCCTCCTCAAGAGAAATTTGGGTGTTGCCGCCATCCTGCATTGTACGTATTTGAATATGGGTTATTTTTTGTCGCGAATTCGAATTTCCAATATATTTAACTGACGCCACATTCTTGCTACAAAGCTCGTCTAAATCCTTTGAGTTATCCTATAATTCTAGATCTCTCGAGAACCTCCAATTCTCGGTCTAAGCTCAAATACACAATCTTTGGAAGAATTGGTGTACTGTACTCAAGATCCTGAGGGAGCTCTCCCCTTGGTGCATAATGAGCGTGCGCGCACACCGCATGCTACTGCAAACCAAGTAGATGCTGGGGTCTAGGGCAAACTGCCCTAGCCCAGGTACGCATGCCTAAATGACTTGGATGGGTGTCACTGAATCATAGTGATGTGAGACCCTCGGTACTCTGACTATGTCAGCCTGAACCACCGCTCGCCTGAGGCTAGGATCCGCCCATGGTAGGCTTACGCCACGGGTCGGTCCTGCCTTAGCAGGCTGCAGATTTGAGCCATGCCGACACGATGTGGATCGTGTCGGCAACCGGGGATGGGAACAAGTCCACGTCATCATCCCGACCGGTGGGGCAAAGTACGTTATGCCACTCTCACCACAAGTACTGCAGACTACACTATGCCAATTGTATGGTTAGCTAAACCATGCTGGCGGCTAAAGACGAAGCATACGTCCTCGCGCATCCCTGCTTGTGTGGCAAAGTTCGTTATGCCACTCTCGCCTCTAGATGATGACACCTAACAAGTTCTACTATAAGAATGACAGTTGCAACCAAACAGGCAATACATGCTTACAAGGGAACGAGCCCTAACACGGTACTACGAAGCAAAGAGCAGATAAGCAGATACATGCCAGAAAAGAACGACCTAGCATGGTACTAACATGTTCAATAAGTCAATCATACATGCCAGCCAGATAATTCAGTAAGAGCTTCCTATCCACTAACATGTTCATAATCAAAAACAGATAAACAAGCATGCATCTACGAATATATCGCAGGGCCCACACAACCTCGGTAAGAAATCCTTACCTAGATTGGTAGATAAACACACAAATAAACCGAAGTGCTCCTAGAGCTGTAGATCACCAACAAGCATAGAAAATACCTAGCAAACAATTTAATTGATAATAAATATAAATTAACTAATCTCGGTCAGCCCCTACGAAAACCAAAACAAAAGACAGCGAAGGCGTTACCCAAGCTAAACCAAAGGCAACACGGCAAGGCAAAGCTGCTCGGTCGAAGGCTAAGTTGTTGTTGCGTTAGAGGAGGTGTGCGTGCTGCTGCAAGGAGATGCAGCGGCTGTTGCTGGGGCGTACACGGGCAGATCGGCGAACGGCTCAAGCAGACAAGGCAGACTCACAGCTGGCGATGGGCGGACGCTGACGATGCCGGATGTGGCACGCGCGGATGAAGGCTGGGCTGAGGCGTCTCGTCGATGCTAATGCAGGAACTGCTGATGCGTGCGCCTGGCGGATCGGGCAAGGGCAAACCAGCTGGGCTGTGCGCACGGCTGTTGCGCGACGAAAACGGACCTGCTGGTTGGCGACTCGGGCTGCTGCGCGTGCAAACTAAGGGCAGAACGACGGAGCTGCTAGTGCTTAGCGATGGCGAGAGAAGAACGGCGTGAAGGTTTGCATGGGCTGCAGATTGGGAATGGACAACAAGGTGGAGATGGCAGTCAGCAAGGATTTTTGAGATCGAAACAACAAGAAAACCAACAATTAACCAACAAAAACTTGCACGCGAATCGAGAAGAGAAAACAACGAAAAGCCTTACCTCGAGAACTCTAGAGAGGAACGACGGCCACAAAATCCTTGCGTTGGAACAAATTAGTCAAAAAGCTCAAACCCTTGTTTTCCCCCTTTTTAAATTAATTAAACCATTTAATCTCCAAAAATACACTCTTCAAACCCCAACGACTTGACTATAAATTTCTTTTATTTTCTTTGAAACTCCACAACTTCCAACCATGGTTCGAGTCCAAACGAGGTAAATAAAAACTCCTAATTTCTCCAATTAAATCCACCCAGCATCAAATCCCAACAAAGCCACTTTTGAAAACCTTTAATTCTTATTTTACGAACAAACGACCTCCAACTCTTATACTTCAACCGAGACGAATCCCGTCAAGAATAACACATAAATAAATAACTCTCATTTAATCCGAACTCCATCCAAGAACCATTTAATAGAAATAATGGCCAATCAACCTAAAATAACATTCTGAAAATCCAGGCCGTTACACTTTCTTTGAATCTCATTGCATTTTTCAGCATCAAAACTCAAGTAAAAAGATTGAGAGTGCAAAAATGCTTGACGGACTTTATTATTTTGATCAAGGTACTTCTATCACTAAAATAAATCAGGGTCTTAGTAGTATTAGTTCTCTCTCTTGTCATGAACAAATTATGCTTTGGCATTGAAGGTTAAGGCATTTGATAGCTCTCAAATAGAGCGTATTTTAGGTTATTTTAGTTTGCATTATTTTGGAAATAAAGGGGGTAAACAAGCGCTAATAGAAGAAATGCGATAAAAGAACATAGAAATCGTCATGCATACATGAATCAGCATCACAAGTGCACTTTTGCAGAAAAAACTTAAATATTGAATAAATTGCGCTAAAACTTTGTATAATGCAGGAATATGCTAAAAGGTACGGTGGAGGAGTTAAGAAATGTGAATGGCAACACTCGTTGAGGAATCACACGTTGACATGGCAATTGCATTCGATAAATTACGTCAACAAGGAAACAAAGCAGAAAATGAAATTAGTAATAAAGACGACGTAAATCAAGAAATTCCAGCAGAAATCAAGAGATCTGCATTAATAATGATTTTCCCGCTCATTGGACTTGTCTACCAAGTAATTCAATGTTATAAATTTCCAGATGAAGGCCTAAGTCGGGTGAGCTAGCCGGATGGAAAAATCTGGTCGAAAGATCAGGGCCAATTCTTAGGAAGAAGCACTGGTGGTGTTCGTGGAAACTGATGACAAGGGGACTTCACACTTCACATCCGCATCAATTCCATTTTACTTTTTTTCTAGGAGTAGCTTGTAGTTATAAACATTTTGTAGTCGTAATAAAATCTGCTGATTTAAGTTTCGTACTTGTGTTTATCTCTATGGCTGCATTATAGGAGTTTTTGCTAAGTTTTCATGAATAGAAGTATGCTAGAAGCGTAGGTTATCGAGCATCGAATTATATAGCCATCCCAACAAAAGTTGATCAGTGACAACCCATGCATCATGGGCATCATATCCATAACAAGGTGGTAAATAAGTGGAAAAATAAGGGGTATTTGCTGAATAAAAAGAAAATAAACCTTGACCTTGCTGGGGCCCACCGAAAAACTACTGCCCTTGCCCTTGCTGGGACCCACCGAGGGAGTCAACACAGCCGCCGCCAGCCGCCTGCTCACCCAATCCCGCTGCACCACCTGGCAGAGGCGCCATCGTCCCCTGCATCTGCGTCAGCGTCTGCGTCTGCTGCATCAATCCCGCCGCGCCACCTGTCGCCGTGTCACTGGAGGTGACAGTCTTCGCCAGTGGTTGCACCAATTGGAGCGCGTCACTACCTGGCCCACGTGGTTGCGGCTGCGGCTGCGCCAGTTGCTGCGCCAATGGAGCACCATCTGCCATATGTCCATCAGCCGTCTGCGCGCCTGCTGTCGCCTGCTGTCCGCCTGACACGCCTACCTCCGTCTACACCAACGACGGCTCGCCACGTGGACCTGCATTAATGGGAGAAAATTCTCCAAATTGTTTCGGAGGGCATCTGGTTTCTCCAGTCAAATGCCCCATGAGACGATAGGATTTCAGAATAGGTAGGGCTAGATTTTTCCATAATAGGAGATTGGAACGATCGAGTTTGGTTGTAGTGGGATGGCTTAAAAGTTGGGTCAAAGGAGGGCTGCTAAACCTAGGGTTTGAAGAAAAATTTCCAGATAAATTGGCGTTGGCCATGAGAAAGCTCTGATACCAAAATAAGAAACAATAATACTCAGGAATAGGATTTGTAGAATGTTTTACACAATAAATAATTACACCAGTGAGGGCTCTTATATAAGGAGTTTACAGAGGAAGTCATAACTATAAATAATATAATAACAACAAGATCTTCCTATTTACATGATCTAAGGAATATGAAATATATTATATCCCCAATATATTATAATATATTCCCTAATATATTATAATATAATCCTAAGATATTATTCCTTAACAAGTTTTACACTGTTGCATTTTATTTAATATATTTATGCTTTTATTAGCTACCCACGCATGAACCTTGCTGTAAGTTTGGAAGAAGGAACCGCATGATGATCAGTATGCTATGATAGGTTATTCCTAACATTCTAAACGGTGAAAAACTTTTCGCACAACCTATCATAGCATACTGGGTCAACATGCAATTCCTTCTTCCAAAATCACGGTAGCTAATCGGCGCACAAATATAAATAAGTAAATACAACAGTGTAAAACTCGATAACCTACGCTCTTAACATGCTTCTATTCATGCAAACTTAACAGAAACTCATATAACGCAGTCATAGTAATAAACACAAGTAAGAAGTTAAACCAGATGATTTTATTGCAACTACTAAATGTTTATAACTACAAACTACTCCTAGAAAAACAGTAAAATAGAATTGATGTGGGTGTGAGGTGTGTAGTCCCCTTGTCATCAGTTTCCACGAACACCACCAGTGCTTCCTCCTAAGACTTGGCTTTGATCCTTGGAACATATTTGGCCATCTGACAAGCTCACCCGACTTCAGCCTTCCTCTGCATATTTATAATGTTGAATTACTTGGCCGGCAAGTCCGAATGAGCAAGAAAATCATCATTAATGCAGATTTCTTGATTTCCGCTGGAATGCCTTGATTAACGTCGTCTTAATTGTTGATTTGATCTTCTTCTTCATTTCCTTGTCGACGTGATTCTGTCGAATGCAACTGCCATGTCAGCATGTAATTCCACAGTGAGTGTTGCCATTCACATTTCTAATTTTCTCCAGCGCACCATTTAGCATATTTCTGCATTATACAAAATTTTAGCACAATTTAACCAATATTTATATTTTTTCCGCGATACTGCCTTCGCGATTCTAAATTATGCATGTATGCTGATTTCTATGCATTTTACTCGCAATGCTTCTTTTAGCGCTCAATTTATCCCTTTATTTCTAGAATAATGCAAGCTAAGACAACCCAAAATATGTTTTATTTGAGAGCTATCAGTATACTTGCGCGTAAATGATTTCGAGTTTACTTAGCTTAAGTTTACTTTGAAGTAACTACTAAACAATATATTAGCACCAGAATTCACCAATCAAGTTTTTGGCGTTGTTGTCGGGGATTGATTATTCAGAATTAGTATTATTAGGAGGAGAGTAGTTTTTTATTATTTAAAAGGTTGCATTCTTGAATTTCAAGGATGACATTCAATCATTTTGCGAATCAACAGGAATAACAATAGTAACTTGCAGCAAATATACAAATTTTAGCAACAAGGTTATGCAGAGGAGATCAACACAACATTGTTCTATTCAATGGATCCTAACATGGAAAATCAGTCGCAATTTGGGGGAGATCATAGTAGCATATATCAGCATCAATTCAATTTGCACGGAAATTTCAGCAACATGGGAGATACATGGGGAAATAGGAGTCATGAACCTAGCAATCTAGTGTATACTCATGGGCAATGTCTAGAGAACACAACTACAAAAGCATAGGAGCAGCTAAGACGAAGAAAATGGATGCGGGACAATGGTATTATATTAGAACCACAACAGCCCAACAATAAGCATCAACAATCTCTTAAAGTACCTACAGCAGGATGTGTGACAAGCAACATAAGAGCAGAGGAAACATATTTAGAAGATGATATACTTAATGAGGCAGCAACGGTGGATTTTTTTTGTGAGAATGAACTATCGTGGGAAGATTTTTGGCTGACCATGATTGTAAGAGCTAGAGAAGCCTAAAAATTATAGCTTGCAGTAGAAATAGAAAGAGAACAAAGGAGACGTTTGCAGCAGCAGGAGGAAGTGAGCAATTTTCGCCAACCCAGCCAATCCTGAGGCTGATGAAACAGAGTGCGTTGTGGAAGGAAAATGAGACAACTCCAAGGTTGATACTGATCGAAACTCAATATTTTGGACAAAACGTAGAAAGTTTAGAGACAAGTTGGGTTGTAGCCTTAGATTAACTTACATTCTTCTTAGTCTCATCGTGTAAAAATAATATTATCTAAATATAATTGTTGTCATTGAATTAATGTTATAATGTGTAACGTCTTTTATTGCATATTTAATGAACAACTACACTTCTTTTGAGAATAACTCCAAATGATTGAGTTGACTCAATTGTGAGTTGAGGCGTTGTCTTAATCTTGACGGATTTTACACTAGTCGAGTTAACCTCTCGGTCGATACAAATTTTATTGACTAATTTTCCACCTTTAGAGACCTATTGAAGGGTCGTGGGTCTACGTCACGTTGCAATTGGAGCCAAGCTCATAGGATTTGATAGTGGCGTTCGATTCAGTGTGGGCGGGCGCAAAACTTTTAGAGGGATCGACAAAGCCTTTATCTGGGGTCCAAATCATTATGGATCGACTACATCGTTTGGCTCTTTATGTGTGTCGGAAGGTGACCCTTTAGAGGGATCGACAACGCCTTTGCTTGAGGTCTAATCATTTTTTGGATTGAACATTCTTTGATCCAATTTTCTTTTATAACACTTACCATTTAAAAAAAAAAAAAAGTCAATTAAATATTCAACTTCTTAAGAACAATATTACAAATATAGCATAATTTAACAAACTTTGAATGATGATTCAATGATTATGTTTTTAAATCATGTGATAATCATTTTCTAATATATCAATAATAATAGTTCATATATATCGATAAGTGTCAAATGTTACTTAATTTTTACAAAGTTAGAGGTTATTCTAGCATCTTTGCAAAAACTCATAATTTAGACAAACTTAGATCACACTTTGAATCTAAAATGATCACTCTTAGATCATACAACAACTCACTCAAGAATTAGTTTGATCAAAATTAATCTAATCAATTGAATTAACTTCAAACCTAAAGCGAGATTTGAAAGAATTGCAACACCAAATGGAGTTCAAGAAAACACAAGTTTTGAATTCATAAATCTATCCAAAATGAAAAGTATTACAAACTTTTTAAAGGCCAAAAGGTCATGCATGACTTGGAATACAAAAAGACTCCAAAAGTTATTAAATGCATTTTTGTAGAAAATAAGACCTAGTAAGCCAAAAGTCAATTGACATCAATTGAGAGGATTAAATACTAGACCAAAAAAATAAATATGCTTTAAATAAATCTAATTAACTCTTCCTAGAAATTCACTTACAATTATGAGCTTGTTTAACAAGATTTTGAATGTAAGAAAGTCCCAAAATATAAAATTTGAAAATTCCATTATTTAAAATTGTGCATTAAATTTTCTTTTCTTTAATTGCTCCTTTATGTGAATATCCATGGTTGGAATTTTTTGATCCAATTTCCTTTCATAGCACACTATTTTCAAAAAAAATCAATTAAAATTTTCAACTCCTTAGGAAGAATATTACAAATATAGCATAATAAAACATTCTTTGAATAATGATTCAATGATTATGTTTTTAAATCATGTCATAATCATTATCTAATAAATCAATAATGATAGTTCATATATATGGTGATAAGTAGTCACTGATCATCACTAATTAATCTAAACTTTTATAATCAAAATTTGTTGAATTGAGTTGAATGATTTTCTTTTTCCTTTTCCCGACAAGTTGAATGAATTAATTCAACCTTCAAATAATTCAGTCTTAAGAAACGGAAAGTAAGAGAAAGGAACAAATTAAAGTCAAAGATGGAAGAACAAGACCTTACGGTGTCGTTTACATCGTCAATCTGTAAAAACAATGGAACAGAAACATTTGTTCTATATGATTATAACAATTATGTCTTGAAGTTTTATAAGATATTAGGCATTAGACAAAATCATGGTGTTTTTCTTTGTCTTCTATTGTCAATTTGATAAACTATGTCTTTTTATTAAAAAAACATTGGTATTTTGCATTATGAAAGACCATGGTTTTGTGTACATTTATTTGTATTGCAATTTCGCCAACTATGGTTTATTATATTTACTTTACATGTTATTTTAATCAAAACTTTATCCAATGTCTGATAATTAAAGGAATAGTGAAAAATTAATCAACGTATCAATTGAAATTTTCTGGCAGTAAGAAAAAAGTGAAATTGTACTCGAAAATAGTATTAATCTTAGTCCCAATCCTTTTTAGATTACAACAATTAAAAGTTGGAAATTCAAATCCAATATCTAATTAGCTTACACCTCTCATATAATCTTGAGTTCTTGACAAATACCACTTTCTAAATAAAAATAAATAAATGAAAATAGAAATGATATTTCATACAATGGATACAACTATTTATTATTAAAAATTTTAAAACATTAATATTTAATATAGCTCTAATTATGTAGTACAAAAATGTAAAAAAATAGTTAATATAAAGATAAGTTAATCACATGTCTCAAATGATGGTGAATTGATTTATTAATCAATCTTTAAAGAAGTATGAGATGTAGACTAAAAAGGACCAAGAAACCATATGGAGGGTTTTTTTTTTTTTTTCTAATTATTCCATACTTAAAAATAAATAAATTATAATAAATAAATGTTGTAATAGTTGGAGATTTAGTTTTTGGATAATCTAGAACGATTTTATTACATTAGTTGATATCAATGCAATAGTTCTTAGAGAAAAGAATGGTTAATATTTATAGAATATTAAAATTAATTTCATATGAAATTTTTGTTCAACTAAATAATACAAGCTAAAATGGGTTGGCTAATAAAAATAATAACTCAATAACATCAATATTCATATAATAATTAAAACTTTAGGTTCAAATCTTCTATTCATAACTATTGTAATTTCAAAAAATAAAAACTAAGATAAATTGCACGTAAACTTGTTTAAATACTCTCGTATGTTAAAAAAAATCTTGAGATCTTCATCTCAATCTTAAACAAAAATTAAATAGTACATCCTAAATACAATTTTGTTAACTTACACTAATCTAACTGATTGACTAATAAGTTCACTCTATTTTAAACTATGCCTCAAATACCACCTCATTTTTTTAGTTTCTTTACGAAGTTGTTTATTTTGTTGCAATATTTTCTGCACAAATTGTGACAGTATAATACTGAATTCAGATAATTTCATATAACAAGACGAAAATGGCGATACAATGATATAATATAGGATCTTGGTCTTCAGTAAGTCATATTCATACAGGCTTATCCCCCAAGACATTAAAAAATCTATTGATGGTGGAATGACAATGTTAGTTGGACCTCTCTTAATGGATTATTGCAATCCATGCTTTTATTGATGTGAATATTGTGCGTGTGTTACAATCTCCAATGTTTATTCTCTGATTTTTTCCCTCGAGATATGAAATTTGAAATGTTGAACTGAAGGCTCGCAAGCTTGTTCCAGATGAAAGATGATTGAATCTTCAATTTGTAGGCGAAGAGACGATCAATTTGTTGAAACCTTTGTCGTTCAGAATTCTTGATTCTAAAGTTTGTTTCTAAATTCTTGATTGATCTTGAAGGTTTTTTGAATTTGAAATGAGTCTTCAATCTTCAATTTTGGGCTTCTGAAGAATTCTTTAGCTTCCGTGTTCCAAGTATTCGTTCCAAATTTTTTGCAAATGAGGGAGAACTCTCTATTTATAAAAGTTTTTTAGTGTCTTGGGCTTGAGACTTCTTAGGCATTTTAGGCCAGATCATTAGGCTTTCGTCTCATGGGCCTTTGAGCTTGACTATAGGGAAATCATACAAAATGTCTAGATTTAGCAAAATAATAAACAAAATGTCTACTTAATTCTTCATTTTAACTTTG
>JBBMEF010059753.1:0-11753 GCA_037832685.1 Sicyos baderoa | reverse complement strand
AAAAGTGACATGTGTAAATTAAAAATGTTAAAAAGGGAATTAAATTATTAAAATGTAAAATAAAGTGCTAAAAAGGGGTTCAATTTGTTACGTGTAATCTTGCATAATGCCATGTGTAATTTGACAACCTAATAACCCTAAAAGTGTGGGTGAATTGGTTGACCAAAATTTTATTTATTCTTTATTTTTTTTACTAACCCTAAAATTGTGGGTGAAATGGTTTAACAAACTATAATTATTATTTGTTTTTTTTTTTGTGCAGGTAAACACACTCCCTCAAATAGAGGGGTTAAATAGTGAATTAATTTTTAAAAATGAATAAATAGGAGAAGGACAAACTAGGAATGAAACATTTCTCTTTCACCCTTAAACACACACTTTAGCCATGCCCCTACATTATTTTCTCATTTAGACAAATCCTATAATAATTTTTCAAAAGTAGACATTTTGTAGGTTTTCCCAATAAAAAATGTATAAATATATATATGAGGCCCACAATTTTACAAACCCATACAAAAGATAGAGTTTGGAATCCTTCGTACAAAAACAAGAAACCAAACAACCCACATTTCCCATCCCATAAACCAAACATAGCCTTAGAGTTTGCTAAGTGCTGTCCATTTTGGTGTATTCGTTACTTTTCAAATTATTTATATTATATCTTAAATCTTTTGACAGCAAAATCTTTAATATGAAAAACAAAAAAAAACATGCAAAATGGGAATGTCTTTACTAGCATGTCTGTCTAGGATTCAGTAACTACTTCAATCACTTAAAATAGAAAACATGCAATTTTATTCATTTCAAAAAATAGTTCATAAACCAATTAAACACATGAAATTTTTATTCTTAGCCAAGCTTGCAAATACAAAGATAATAACATAAAACGATAGTCAGATAGTTCTATAACTGAATCGACAAGTGACGCAATAGTTTCATTATTTGGTTGTAAATCAGTTTAATACCAGCGTGACAAGTTCGATCCCTCAAATCAGTATTTGTAATTTCCTCCCCCAACTTTACTAAAAAAATAAATAAATAAAATAGTTCTATAATAAATTTGGTTACGAGTGAATCTGAAAATGTAACAGTTTTTCTTCGGCCCAGTTCATAGTTAATACTCGGCCCGTTAAAATGCAGGCTAAAAGGCCTGTAATCTATCCCACATCGGTAAAGTTAGAAAATCACTTCCAAATTTGAACTATAAATACATGCCCTTCAGCCTCTTCAAAACTTACGGAGCCGTGCGGTGAGTACAAAGCGAACTATTCTTTCGCCTTTTACTAAAGAATACCGTGTGCTCGCCGTATAAAACGGCATACGCCTATTTTTGGAGGGTCTTTCTCTTTATTGAGGAAAACCCCATAAATCAAAGTTTAAATTTTCAGACAATTCTTTCAGATTGATGTTTTTTAGTGAACAATTTGAATTCAGTCTTTTTGTGTTTAAAATTCGTATTAAGAATACTCGTTCGTTAATTCATAGTTTTCTGCTTCATATTTATGTTTAGATTAAAAAATTATATTCTATGTTTAATTTAATTTTTCTTTTAGAAAAAGAAACATCGGGTAGTTAATCCAAGGGTAATAAATTAACTCGACCATTACAAAAACTTCTTATAAATATTTGAATTTTCATTTAAAAAAAAAAAAAGTCACTCGTTAATTTAATTAAAATCATCAAAATTTAGGTCTATCTATCAATTAAACTTAGTTGAAAATATATTTTGTATCCATAACTTAGTTGAAAATATATTTTGTATCCATTTAAATAGATTGTATCAATGTTTACTATTTAATTTTTTTTTCTTCTAGGATTTTAGTATCTACAAATTTGTTTTCCTTTTTATTATTCATAAAAATAATAGACTATATGTCAATTATAGTTAAATTTTATTTTACAATTATTTCAATAAAAAAAATGCTGGTTTTGCAATAATTGTGAAATTGATTCAAATATATTTTCAAATGAAAAGCAGTCTGATTAGAGTTTTTTTTTCTTCTTTCGATGGTCTTATTATTGTGCTATAAACAAACTAGTTCTAATAACTAAAAAAATTGTCAATATACCCAACAATTACGAACTCTAAAAATCCGTTAAATAATTTATTAGTTTAAAAACGATTGGAGCTCTGAATTCAAACTCATACTCTTTTATCATGGATTAGTCTCATGGGTAAATTCAACAAATATTGATAGCTACTTAACAATAACTTATTTATGTACTTCTGACACTCAAATTTTAGTCGATTTAACGATAGATTACCTACTTACGATCATCATGCCTCAAAAAATTCAGCAACATAACTATGTAAGTCATACATATTTTTATTGGTTGGTGTGATTATTGTAAGTCTAGTGAATTTTAATTAAAAAGAGTTCGGAATAATATCTAGGCTTGAGTTTTATGAGCACCTTAAATATCTGTTTTTGAAGAAGATAAAAAGTTATTTTTCATTTTTTTTTTCCGTTGAACAATCTTCGCAAAAACCTTCCACCCATACATTTGCGATTTAATGATAGGCCCGCGTTAAAAAAATTGGTCGTATGAGAAATGCATGCAATTCGTTGGCCTCCAATTCTTGAGACTTCGAAAAGGACGACATTGGAGCCACGCTTCTAAAGATAAAAACGTTTTCAGTGTAAGATTTCAGTTTTCTTTTGGTGCTTCGACATTTTTTCCGGTGTTAACTTTCAAATCTCTCGAATGACTCTAGTTTTTAAAGATATTAACATCTAAAATCGAATTCCTACTTAAAGAAAATCTTTTATTTTTATTTTTATTATTATTATTATTATTTTGCATATGTTAGATATGGTTGACACGAATTCATAATGAATTGGATTATTAGAATCCCTACTTTGTAGGGATTATATTTTCCTTTATTATTTTTTAATTTCACATGTGTTAGACATTGGTTGCACGTATTCTATACATATCCTATGTTTTTTTATTGTGGGCACCTATTTTGTACATAGTATTGACGCATATGTTAGTTATGATAGTGTTGTTACTTGTATATATTATGTGAATAACGTTGTTTCTTTGTTTTTCTTTTTCTTTTTGTAAAAGTTAGACATTTTTGGCACATATTTTGTACCTATCATGTTATAATAAGAGTGAATATGTTGATTACTATTGCTTATGTATATATTATGTGAATAACGTTATTTTCTTGATTTTTTTTTTATTTAGTTTGTGAATACTTTAGCCACTGTTGGTATAAGCTTCTCTTTAAAGGTAAGATCAACATTGAGTTTAAGTGGCTCAAAATTAAGCATATGCAACGAATCCAAAATTATGCACCGCATATGTAGTCCATACTAGGGGTGATAATGAAAACCAAAAACCAAAAATCGATAAAAACGAACCGATTTATCAGATCAGTTTCTATTTGTAAAAACCAATAAAAAACGAACTGAACTAGTATTGATTTACTTACTTTCATTTTTCTTTTTATATGTTAGTTAAAACTTTTATTGGTCAATGACTAATTATTGTTGTTAAATTTAATTTATAAATTATGAGACGTTTTTTTTATAAAAACGACATTAATCAAATAATAACTTTGCATAGTGCATAAGAAACCAAATCGAAGAAAATCGAGCCAATGATTTTATCATTTATCGAACATTGGTTTGGTTCCTCTTTTTGTCAAATTAATTAGATCGGATCAGTTATCGGTTTGGCCTAAATATCAAGGAAAACCGAACTAATGGTTTTGTTTTTTGTTCGACATTGTTTCGGTTCCTCTTTTTATCAAAGTGATTGGATCGGTTCGGTTATAGGTTTGACCTAAAACTGAAGAAAACCGAACCAATATCACCCATAGTCTCTACCACTTATTAGTATGCGTTATGTTTGTAGTACATCCATTGTACATCGTGATTTAAACACATGCGACATATCAAATACATAACGTGCGTAGCATAAAAACTTTGCCTAATCATCCTTTGTGACTACTTAGTTTCTGTAACTTTGCCTTGTGCATTTTGTTTGAGGGTTTGTGATGGTCTGCATCACGCGATGTAGTATAGTGGTGAATGGTTAGATCATAGAAAGACAATACTTTATGAATTAAAGTCCCTCAATTCGTAATCGCAGCATTATGCAAGTATACATAGTCGAACTTGCAGCAAGTGATAGTATTTATATTTTATCGATCCCACATGGATTGATGTCTAGATTTACACTTCTAAGAAAAGAGTCAAAAATAAATAAAGAAAAAGTTTTGGGTTTTAAAATAGTTTGGATTAGTTTTTGAAATACAGAAAGTAAATATGCAATGCAATGAGTAGAAATTTACTATACAATCCTATGAGATATTAGGCGTGAGGCTAGCTAATGCGACTCTTGCTTCCTAAACAATCGAATGCTTCTGCATTCAATGGTTTGTGAAGAACGTGCTTCCGCACCGAAACATCATCTGAGAATTAGGCAACGCAAGTAATAGTGAGGTTATTCCTAACTCCCTAAATAAAGAACAACAGTTCATAAAACCTATTATAGCATACTGGGTCAACATGCACATCTTCCTTCCGGAATATTGCAAGGCTCATGCGTGGCTAGCAAGACGACGAATGAGTTCAAATAAAGCAGAACAGTGTAAGTGTAATTAGCATTCGATCCTAACATGCAGAAGTTAAACCAGCCGATTTTATTCAGCCACAAATGTTTCTCTACTACAACTACTCCTAATAAAACAATGAATTGGAATTGATGCGAATGTAAAGTGGGCAGTCTCCTTGTCATCAGGTTCCGCAACACAATCGGTGCTTCCTCCTGAGATTCGGCCTAATCGTGAAATTAGTTGGCCATCCGATCAGCTCGCCCGACTTCGACCTTCTTCTGAATATTTATAGTGTGAAATTACTTGGTCGGTAAGTCGGATCGAGCGGGAAAATCTTAATAAATGTAATCTCGTGATTTGCTTCCTCTAGTTGCTTGATTGACATCGTCATAATGTTTGATTATATTCTCTAGATTGTTTCCTTGTCGATATCGTCTCTCGAAGGCAACTGCCATGTCAGCATCTTTGTCTCGCGTGATTGTTGTAATCCGTGCATTTCAGCTCCATTATTCTCTTTCTTGCATAATCCTGCAAAATGTGATCTTTTAGTGCGTTTTTTGTTTTGTTTCCGCATATTTGTAAATATGATGCTAAAATATGTATGCATGCCGAATTCTACATTTTAAGCGCATTCTTGTTCTTCTCGTACTCATATTTTCTCTCAATCTTAATAATAATGCATATTAATGCAGCCTAAAATATGCTCTTTTTGAGAGCTATTAGTTTACATCACTGGTTTCAGCCTAGTGGATTGCCTACATATGTATATATAAGATTGAAACCTTATTTATGTTATGTGTTTATTCGTTCTTGTTGTGTTATAGATGTTAATCTTGTTTGAAGTGTGTATATACGTATGAATTGGATCATTATAATATACTATTCGCTTTCCCTCCTTGAATATGTCCATGTGCCCCTTATCACCCCTAACATTGCTTATGTTTTTCAAAATTATGCATTGCATATGTAGTCCATAAATTTATCAGTATGCACTATGTTTGTACATCGTGATCGACAACTTTGATTGAACGTGATCTTCAAATTTTTTTTTTCCTTCTTCGTTAAATACCTAAATGAAAAGAACTAAATGGTAATTTAGGGAGGGAAGCGTCCTGATTTTTTTTTAGCCATTGATTTAAAGTCCAATACAAAATAGCCATAACATCTATTTTTTCTCTAAATCTAGCCATTTCGTACCATTTTCTCATTTAAGATAGTGCTCTCTATATAAAAACTCTCTTCCTCTAGTTCTAGTATATAGCACATTTGTATTCATATCTCTTAAAGTTAATAAAATCGTTCTCTCCTATTCCCGTAGATGTAGCTAACAAAATGTTAGTGAACCACGTAATTATGGTGTTCTTCTTTTACGTTTTTATTTTTGACTGATTGTTGATTTTTGTTTTCATAACAATTTGGTATTAGAGTCCAGGGTTCGTTTTTTCGCTTTAGTTTTTCAACAATAGAATGGAAGATGTCTAGTCTAAACGTGAAGTCCGACAAGTATACAAGAGGGAACAACTTTGGTTTGTGGGAAATCAAGATGCGATCCTTGTTAAAGCAACAAGGATTATGAAAGCCTCTTACTGCCAAATGGAAGAATTAGAATGTAGACGATGACGACGAGTTGACGAGTCTGGAGGAGAAGGCTCACTTGACAATCATGTTGTGTTTGGCAGATGATTTCATCGATGAGGTTGCTGATGAAGGAAAGGTTGCTCGAATGTGGTTGAAGCTCGAGAGTGTCTACATGACGAAGTTTTTAACTAAAAAGTTGCTTTTGAAGCAACGATTATTTAGTCACCGTATGAGTGAAGGTACGTGATAACTCTCAAGAAGTGAAAGTTAAAGTAAGAAAAATAGATATAAATGCAATAGAAATCTGCTAAAGTAAAGAGAAACTTCGTTGCCAACACCTCTTTGTTCGCTTATAACGAACTTCCTATAGTTTTCTGAGTAGGAAGTTTTCTAGGGTGTTTACTATAACGAATAGCATAAAACATATATAAAGAAGAATATTTGTTAGAATTTGATACTTGCTATTTCGTTTGCAGCGAAATTATGTTCATCGATGAAATAAAGAACGAAGTCTCAGCGACGCATCGAATAAAGAACCTCTCATCCAAGACGAAACCATGAAGTCAACAAATGCTATTCCGCAAACTTATAACAGCAAAGTCAAACATAACGAAGAGTGCAAGGAAAATATCTCGGCCAGAACCACGTGGCATTCATCTAATTGATGTCCATTCAATCTCAGCCGTTCGTTACAGATGATTCTCACCCACGAACACAAAAGAACGTGGAGAAGAAGCCAGAAGCCGGATCGTGGGGAGAGTCGACATAGACTCACTATAAAAGGAATAGAAGCTGTCATTCTTCAGGTTGTTGAATATTTTGAGAGAGAAAAGAGAATTGTCAAAACTCTTAAAGTACACCAGTTTATCGCTTTCTAAGTTTACATTTTCAGTTCGTTATCAACAATTTCCTACGTTATAACAGACTTGTTTCCAAAATTTCAACCAACAATTTATTCAGAAAGATTTATTTTGGCTATTTCTAACTCTTTGTGTTTTACTTTGTGTTTTACATTCTGAATGATCTCCATTGTTTACGAAGTTTATACCATGTCTACTGTTATTTCCTTTATTATTATTTCTGTTCAGCATATCATGAGTAGCTAAATTCTATAGTTACAGGGTTTAAAGGAAGCAGGGAAGTTCGTAAGAACGTAATGATAACGAAATAGATGCATGACTTAGGATTTATGTCTTCGCTTACCACGTTGAGAAACCAGTGAGCATTCTTACTTGACTTCGAGAGGAGCAAGTGACGAACCTTCGTTAGCACTATCCTGATCGTAGGTTATAACGAACCCTTAGAATTAAGGTTCGCCTATGAGCGCATCTTACATCTATAAAGTTGAGTTCGAGAGAATCGACTAAGTACTCGAGAGAGTATCGCTGAGAACTCGAGAGAGTTCGAGAATCGGATGTGTGATTCGTTATATTTCGCTGAATGTGAACTCTTAACCCTTTAGTTCCTCTAACATCTTTTATTAATTATTTTACAACTTTAGTTTACTGATCTACCAACACCTTCACAACAAAGTAATTTACATTTTATTGACCCTAGCACAAATACGTTTTTTTCGCTATTAACGAAGTTCCCTGTGGATTGGCCTGGACTTACTATATTTAAACTTAGTGCACGAACGTGTATACTTGCACGCTTAGTTGATAGTTTCACTGAGTTTTATCTATTTCGTCAACGACGGAGTCTAGATTCACCATATAACCCAATCATCCTGAATGATAAATTTATTAGTTCGTTTGTGTGATCACTATTTTTACAACAGTACGCTTCTTAAAGATCATCTAGATAGGTTAAACACAATATTAATGGGTCTGCATAATATTGAGGTTAAGGTGGATGATGTGGATGCTGCCTTAATTCGGTTGGTCTCTTTGCCGTGCCGTATAAGAATTTGTGGATTCGTTTACTGCGGGGAAAGATACGTTGACTCTAGAAGAAGTGACAAATGCTCTTCTTACTATAGAAGATTTTCACAAGGTCGCTTGTTCCGGTATATCAAAAAGTTATGCATTTGGGTTGGCTCCAACAGAAAGCAAAGGTCATGGAAAGCCTGGGAAGAAGAAGTCAAAGGAAGTTTCCATACATTCTAAAGGCTTGAAGCCTTATAATCCCAGGGCAAATGGCATTTGCGCTTACTGCAAGAAGAAAGAACATTGGGAGTGTGATTTTCCTCGTAGTAGTTAGAATCAGACTGATAAAAAGGAATGTTCAGCAGCCGTAGCAGAAGTAGATGGCAGTTCATAAAAAGTTTTGGCCCTAACTGTGAATGAACACGCATATTCCAAAGATGTGTGGGTTCTTCATTTATCGGCGTTGTATCATATGTGTCCAAACATGGAATGATTTTCACCATACGAGTAGATTGATGGAGGCAATGTGTTTAAGGCAAACAGTCTAGTCAGCAAAGTAGTTGGAATCAGCTCAATCATAATACAAACACATGATGGAATGTTCTACACATTGAATGATGTTAACATGTTCCACTAATGACGAATAGTCTGATATCTCTAATTATTTTGGACAACAAAGGTTTTAGTTTCAAATGTGAAGGTGGAGTGATGTATGTCAGCAAAGATTCAAACATAATTCTGAAAGGTATAAAACGTGAAACTCTGTATTTTCTAGCAGGTTCAATGTTGACCGGTTTAGCTGTAGTGGCATCGTCTGCAGTTTAGAAAGGGAACATCAAGTTACGGCATATGAGACTTGGTCATATAAGTGAAAGGGGAATGCAGATCTTGTCGAAAAAAGATCTTTTATGTGGAATGATCAGATGGAATTGCTAGAATAAATAGATAATAGTCTAGTCGAATAACACACTTTAATATATACTGCATCAAACATCAAACAGATTAATACGCAAGTATACGCAGTCAATCGTAGTCAAATGATAAGTTTACAAGTCATTCTCTTGAGGGACTAGTTTATCTAAATAAGTGATAGCTAAAAAGTGACTTACATAAAAGTAAATGAAATTTTGGTGGTTGATTATATTAACTACTTGGCTAGAAATTATAATATTGCAGAAGTAAAACATATCATGTAAGCACTAGAAAAAACTAAACAGTAACACATGTAATGCTCTAAGCTTCATAGAAACACCTAGTAAACAACTGTCACAATGTTCCCAGACGTTCGCTATGAAGGAAATAAAATAGAAACGCAACAAGACATGAAAAATACTTCGATGAGATAATAGGTTCGGGCTAAGGGTTTTTCGAGTGCGATTAGCATGCATGAATGGTAAGTTTGTGGTGAGAAGCGAACTCCACCCAACACGCGATCAAATGTTCCCTTCTGGGATCCATTCATTCTCAACAAAATGAGCTTCTGCATCTATGTTCGAAGCTATAAACAATTAAATGTGCACTAGCGAGGCGACTATTCCTAGCATCCCTCTTTAACATGCAAGAGCTTTAAACATGAAACTAATGGACATGAGTAGTAGATCTCTAATCCCCCTCACTTCCAGGATGAAGTGAAAAGAAAACATGAATGGATGGCCAGTCGAAACATCTTCTTAATTAAAACACATACCACATTTTAGCTCAACATCCACCGCTTACCCAAGATACATGCAACACACACTCTTCCCATAACCTTCACATATATGGGTTTATCTCATGCTCATAATGGAAAGAACATAAACATAGTTTAGAGAGCATTTCACAGCAGAATAATGAGAACATAACAAAATGCTATCAACAATGAAAGAAAAACTACCAACAAAGTATGTACTAAATTTATTGTTGTTGATTTCATTTACTGTTGAACTTATCCTGTCGCTCAACTTTTCTGTTATTCAAAAAAAAAATTTAATCAAAAACATGTTTGACTATTTGAAACTTATTTTAGTAAGTTATTTCACTAGTAGAAATCGTGAGAATGATGACCGGCGCAGGTGGTCATCGTTTTACAATTATGACCGGCAACCGACGGTCATGAAAGCTAAAGTCATCGATGATGATCGATGACTGGCGTCTGGCAGCCGGTCACGGATGTCAAACAATGACCCGCAGGGAGCCAGTCATCGAAGATGATCGATGACACACGCCATGCCAATCATCGATGACTCGCGCGAGTCATCGATAACAAGTCATCGATGACAATAGACATATTTTTTTAAAAAAAAGCCCCTGTGGGACCATAATAATAATATTTTGTTTGTTTCTGTGGTCCACATATCCTGTTTTGTTTCAAATTAGGATATTATATATATATTATCGGCAAGTTATCTTTGAGCCCGTCATTAATAGTCACTATACCTAAATAAAAAAAGGGGATTGTGATGATTTATGTACAACTTTGAGGCCATTATTGTACGCTCATCATCACAATCCTTAAAGCATGCATTTCGAAAGAAACTATAAAAATTCGGCAGCATAACAACGCAATAGTAAGAATCCCAAAAAATTTAAACACATGTAATGAAGATATATATATATATATATATAAAGAGACATTGTCCCGCTAGATACAAACAAAAGAAATAATTAAAGGGGACCTTGTCCCGGCAGATAGAAAAGATCAAATCTCTACAAATCTATAAACGTTCAAATCTATACAAATCTACAAATCTACGTACTAATCTACAAATCTAATTCTCAAATGGTTGACAATAAAATTTGCTCATTCGATGCGTACCTCATCTATCTCTTCTTGAGTGAATGGCTTCATGTTCAAGTCGAACTACGTACAAAACAAACAAAAGGTTAAGTACATAATATTCACAAAGTTTGGACAATATATAAATAATCAAACTTACGAGTTTAGTGATGGGAGTTGTAGATTCTTTTGATAATAACTTCCGAATGTATAGCTGCACATAGAAGCCACACTCGATCGATCCCAATTGTTGAGGGCACTAGGGAAACAAAAGAGTCATAGTATGATAATTCGTTAGGCACTAAATAAATATGATGATTAAAAGAGAGAATTGAATTTGGATTCAAGTGTACCTTTACCGTTGTCCAAGTAAATTTGGGACGAGTTGAACCGTGACGATTGTGCCACATTCGGTAGGCACTAGTTACAAGTCGATTTAGGGTTTCATCTACTTTTGGTTTGGACATCGAGTTGAAGATGAAGTCTCGGTTAATCTCCGGACTCAAGACAACTAAAATCAAGTGGTTCCTACACGAAGTAACAAACATGTTAATTATTTATGGAGGTATATATATGGACATGATGCTTAATGTTCGAAAATGCAAAATTGAAAACACATACCCGGTGTTGGAAAGTATAGGATTTGATTTTTACTTGTCATTTAGTCCAACTTATCAGCTAGTGATATACGTGAGGTTCCGATTCAGGTGCTACTTCAAATTCTTGTTCACCATTGAATTCTTTCTTCTGTCTTCTAAATGAATGCTCGATTGGTAGATATTTGCGATGCGCAAGAAACACATTCTTGCCTCCTTTAGGTAAAAAAGTCGATGATGTTTTCACTCCACAAATCGGACATGCTTCATAACCCTTTATGGGACACCCACACAAGTTACCATATGCTAGAAAATCATTAATAGTCCACAACAGTATAGCTCTTAGGGTGAAGCATTCTTCTCGATGTGCATCAAAACATTCAATA
>JBBMEF010059742.1:0-11754 GCA_037832685.1 Sicyos baderoa | reverse complement strand
TTTTCCTGGAAGGCCACAAACCTTGAATTCGTTGTTTTCCATTATCAACATACGATGATGTCAGGTACGCAAATTGTTTTGTTCAATTCAAAATTTTGTAATCTAGTGGTTATGCAGGATCTTGGCTTTAATTGAGATTTAATGTTTTATTTTTTTAACAGTTATAGAAATATACAAACATTTGTACTTTTTGTTCAATATAGATTCTATTGTTTAGATTCACAAAATCAATTTCTTAGGTATATATAACGTTAACTTTTTGTTTTGTTTTTGTCTTTCTAGTTGAACACAAATAAGGTAAGAGATGAGATAGATGTTGGAAAGGGCATCTTGTTTTGCTCAAGATGTTGTTATTTCGTTTTTTTCCCTTTTTTAATAAAAATTTATTTTCTATTTTCTATTTTTATTTGTTTATTTATTTTTAACTTTTTTATGTCTGATAAATTTATTGTTTGAATTATTATTATTATTATTATTTAAATATTAATTTAAATGTACTAATATACAGGTACATAATTGTAATAATTATTACTAAAATTTTATACTTCAAATAATAATCAACATTAAATAATATTTTCGATAAAGATAATGTAACTATCATTAAATAGTTTTTGTTTCAAAAAAAAAAAAACAATCATTAAATAGTTAGTTGCGCTTCTTTTTTATAAATTAGCAATATCTACCTATATTTATTAGTGAAATAAAAAATAAATTAAATAATTTTATCAATAAAATTTTATTCATAATTTATCATAAATTAAAAAATATAGAATTTATTTTGTTTGTTATAAGAATAAGATTCACTTATTTTTACTTTGGTAGAAAATTTATTTTTCCCACAAAAAATTATTTTGCATAAAAGATAATAAATTCTAAAATTAGGACCTATTTTCATGCAATAAATATAATAGTATCAAAATATCTTTAATTCTTACGTACAAAAGTAGTCAATTACAAAATTTAAGTGTGATCATGCCGTTGATCCGTTAATAAGATAAATACTTAAAATACTTAATTTCTTTAGAGAAAGTTATTTCATTATAATTAGTATATTTGATAGAAAATTATTTGACTTTGGACAAAGTATGAATTTAAATGTAATAAAAGGTTTGAGAAATGAGTTTTTTACTTTTTTAGAAACTAAAATAAAAGGTACTCAAAAAAAAAAAAAAAATTAAAATATAAGAAAATAAATTGTTGGGAAGGTTTTACTGTCTAATGAATAATTTAAACAAAAGTGTTATTTTATTTTTAATTAATTATTTTTAAATAAATATATTGATATTTTCTAAAAAAATTATTTTTATTTTTATTATTTATTAAAGTTATTGTTATTGTTTTGAGTCTAACTAACTACTAGTGAAAAAAAATGAAAGTTTTGTACAACTCACAAATATTTTACATTAGTCTTTTTTTTAGAAAATACTTTGGATTAATCTAGTTTCAATTTTTGTTGAACAATAATTAAAAGAAAAGATTTAAATTTATAATTTCATGATTATAATTAAATTGTATATGATATCATATGAGTTATATTTTTTTTGAATATGTACATAAATATCATTAAGGATGATATATTATTGATTTTTTATATTACTTGTAATTTATATGGTAGTGATTATATATTTTCATACTTATATTAATGATTAAAGATTTAAAGATAATTTCATTATTTACGAATTATAAGACTACTTTAAAAAAAAAAATTGTTCACATGTTCTAACATCTAATATTCTAATATTCTTGCATCTCAATTTTTTTTTTTTCGCTATATCCCAAACAAAATTTTCATGCTATGTTATCTTATCTTTTACTATCTCAAAAAATATTTTTCTCTTCAACATCTCATCTCTTCCAAAGCAAATATCTCCTAATATTTTATTTTGAAACAAGTCATATTTACATTTTTCACGAACATTTCAAGTGTGAGCTTAAAATTGATATATAATAAAATTACCTGGCACAATTAGTTAATGAATAAATAGAAATTTAGAGGCTAACTAAAATAATAATTTTTAATCATATAAATGTATGTGCATGATTAAAAGATTATGACTTAAAATTTTCATAGATTAGATTGAAAAATAAAAAAACATTTAGAGAGAAAAAAAAATTCATTTTAAAGATGAAAGTTATTTTTAGTTTCTCTTCCATACTTTTAAGAAATTGATTTAAATTTGAAGTTTTCCCGACTCTTATATGACTTTTTTTTTCCTCTTAATTTCCACGATAAAATAAAAGTATATTTAGCAATACAAATTTATCATCAAACAATTTTAATATTCACTAATACCAAGAAACTAAATTAAAAAATGTTAAGGGTCTTCACGGTTGTTCTAGATTTTCATGAGATAAATATTTAGTTACCTCATTTATTTTATAATGATAAAAAATAATCCTTGTTCTTGAGAATATACCTTTTTAGAATTGTTCATACAAGAGTCATTTGGATGCCTTCCATAACATAAATTTTTAGGATTCTTACATGTACATGAGATGCTTCAGTGACCTATTTTTTCTTGACGAATTTTTTATTTATTTGTTTTATTTATTTTAATATTTTATTTTTCTTTCTTTTCACCTAATTTTATGCCTAACTAGTTCCTTTAAATAAAAATAATGTATTTTTTAAAAAAATCAAATCAATTATTCATGAATTAAATTAATGATCCTATAAAACAATCATATTATGTTTTACCTTTCGTTATAAAATAATGTTTTTATTAACTTGAATAATATTTTAATATTTTTTTTGACAGAATATTTTAATAATTTTCAATATAAATTTAAACTGCAATACTCTTTTTTGTTACATCTTTTTAAGGATTACTTCTAGATCTGTTTTCAATAATAAAAAAAACAAAATTAAGTTTGAGAAAATACTCCAACAGTGGAGACTAATTATAATAGTTTTTTTTTTTTGAAATAAAAAGTCTAAATCTTATTTATTAGATGCTCTTTTTACGTATTCTAAGTTGGTCTTTAAACTTCCAAGACGCTTGGTTTTCATGTTTGATTTTTAGGTATAAAAGATGGTACGGTTGATTTTACCTTCGTTTTTTTTTTAAACAAAATTTATAAAAGAAATTAACAAATCTTATAAGAGTGACATAATTTATTTGATCAATAGACAACGCTTCTAGCATTTGCTAATCTTATAATAGTGACATGATTTATATGATTGAAAATATCATGGAGTGACTTAATGATCAAGAGTTAATGCACTACAAGAAAATCACAATAGGTGGACGAGGGATAAACCGGTATATATTGTAGATCGGTCGACGACTCTAAAATGACTTCGACCCATCCCTATAATTTTATCCCATTTTTTAGTTTTGAAGAAAAATGGTTAGGGTAGGCCGACGATATATGCAAATCATCAACCTATAAACAATCAATGAACTGTTTTAAAATTGTCGACGGAGGGTTTCTTTACCATCAATGCATTATTCTCAAATTTTTCATATATAAAACCGTCAGTCTAACCTCCGACAACGCTCATCTACCAAAATTTATTCCACGTTCAAAAATTCTTCGGCCAAAATAACGTCGACAATTTTGTGAACCTCGGCTAACTACGACCTTTCTGTTGTAGTGATAACAAAAGTGAATGAATCAAGTTAAATCAATTACTTTAATCAAGTCCACAGAGTTGTTGGTTCAATCAAGTTAAACTGATTGAAAATAAAATGAATTGAAGATAATGAAAGTTGAAATACTTACTGCGTTCAAAATATTTTAAAAATATTATTATTACTAAAATATAGATGTTTTTTTTTGGAAAAGATAACAATATAATGACATATGCAAGGAGTATACAACAAAATTACAAGAACACCCTTGAATTAATAATTATGGAAGAAGCGGTATAGTTTTTAAAAAGAGAAGATTTGTTACATCATTTAGCTGCACTAACAATAATATTCTCCCATATTTCCATAGCTGATTTCGCTTCCTATTTTTTTTTTTTTTTTTTTTGTTGAAAACGCGACCATTCTGTTCCAGCCAAATCCACCAACAATAGCCACCTATGATATTAGCAAGCAGAAGACTCTTTTTAGATTTGCATTTTTGTTAACTGTGTGTGATAACAGGTGCTAAAGAGTTCCACTAGAGCCCTGAAAATTAACATTAACAATAATAGAAAAGAGGCGAGGCCAAAAAAAAAAAACATCGCATGAACAAATGATGGCTAGTTCTAGTAAGATTTCTCCTCAGCATCACCTTGGTTGTGTTAACTCCAAAATAAAACAAGGCCCAAAGATACATAATTTTGATCTTCTTAGGAGTCGTTGTGGACCAAAATATTGAGTGTAGAGTGGAAGCTGAAGTCACATTAAGAGGCAAGAGAGAGATTTATGTACTAATTGAGTTATCATCCAATGTCCATTTAAAATAATCTTCCAATCCCACATTGAGGGGAGTCGACCAATTGCAAGAAATATTATGGCATACTAAAATATGGATGCTAAAATATATTATTTACGATTTATTTTTATTTTTATTCTTTTTAGAAATATAAAACTAAAAGGAAAACATTTATTCTGAAAAGAAAATTGGGATAACTAGTTATAAATACATCAAAATGCAAGTTGAGTTGAGAATGGCCTCAATCATGCTTCCAATTTTGAGACCATTCTCAAATTAAGTTTAGATTTTTTGGGTCTTTTTCTTCTTAAGAAGATCAAGATCTTCATTTGGATTATGTTTAACAATGGGCTCAACACTATGAATGTTTTGCAGCGCAGACTTGCTAATTATTGTCTAAGCCCCAACGGCGGCCCTTTATGTGAAAATAGTTCTGAATTTTTGGATCATTTATTTCTTCATTGCTCCTATTGTACTGATATATGGCATCGTCTTCCTACCGACTTTCAACCCTCAAACAGTGATCAATCATCTTCAGAATTTATTCTCTCCAGAATTGATACAAGTTCAAAAAACCAAGGTCAGATTCTTCGGAGCAATTTTCTGGGTGCATTTTTTTGGTGTATATGGCAAGAGCGTAATGCGAGGCTGTTCGAAAACTCTTATATGGCGGTGTCTCTCTCTAATCTTTTGGATAATATTCTCATTCTCATGGCCTCTTGGTGCACCAAAGCTCCATCTTTTTGTAATTATAATATGGCTAGCATAGCTCTAAACCGGAGAGCTTTTTGTATTTATGAACTCTAATTTTACTTGCTTCTCACTTGTACCTTATTAATTTATATATCGTATCTTTCTTCGAAAAAAGAGTTGAGAATGGCCATCTGCCCACTTTCCCACTAATAACCAAGACATCATTTTCTTTTACAATCCTCCACTTTTTCATTTTAAAGAATATCAACAAATATGCACGAATTCTTATCCAAAACAGATGAGTTTATTTAACTCTTTATATTACTTTAGATTGAAATTTCTAAAATAATTTTTTTTTTTTTTGATAGGTGTAATTATTAACATGGGGCCTGGCTGTGGCTTTTCAAAGGGATTTTTGGAAAATGAGAATGCTGATGTTTGATTGGCCACAATCAAAATCACACATTACCTATATTCCATACCCCTACTCTCTATTCCCATTCACATCACTCTTTTCTTTCTATTCTTCTTTTCATCCATTAATATTTTCTAAAAAAACTATTTATATCATTATCTCATAATTACCATAATTATTCTCTCTAATAATCTTTTATATCATTAAAAGATGAACTTGAAATTCTCTACTAATCATCTTTTATATCATTGAAGATGAGCTATTGGTTCCTTATGTTCTTAATTTAGGGTACATCTGATTGAACTTGAAATATGCAAATACTATATTTTAGTACCAATCTTTATTGAATGTAATTCTAGCAACATTTATTGAGTTAAATTGTAGTTTATTGAGTTAAATGTCATGATATATATATGACTTGATAATTAAGAGATGACAAATTCAAATATTCTAATTTTAAGTGTTGTTGAATTGAAATTAAATATGGAAGTTTAATTACAAGATATGTATGAATGAGTTATTAAATATATCAATTGCATGTTGTCAATAAGACAAAGACATTAGTGTATTTTCATTGGTCACCTTTGAACCCACCCTTCCCTAATTGTAGCTAAAAAATTTAATCAATTTTCATATTGATTAAAAGTTCAAACCTATTGTTATAGTAAAATTGGAGGAAAATGAATTTAATTTTGAAAAATAAAAAATAAAAAATAAAGATGGTTATGAACGGAGACCTTTGTATGCTTCTGGCGTTTATGGTGTTTATGGAAGGAGCGCAATGCTAGAACCTTCGACGACAATTATGTTGATAAAAGCCCCTCGACCGTATGAGAAGACGCTATCATTTTATTTGCTTCTTGGTGTTACAAATCTTCTATGTTTTCATGACTATGACATTGCCTCTATTGCTCTAAATTGGAGAGTTTTTTTTTTTTTTTAATTTTTCTCTGACTTTTGTATGCTTCTGGCATACCGTAATATAAGTATTTTTTTTCGAAAAATGAACAGAGACCTGAAATATTATTTAAACCATTTGATTTAGTTTCATCTGTTTTGGACAAAATAGCTCCCTTTCACTGTGTACATGTCAAATATAAAGTTCTAAAAAGATATGAAGGTTTAAAGGGAAGAACAGAACCATATAATTCTAATTGTTCTTAGTTTGAATCACTATCATTTTCTAAACACTAACAATAAACTAATAATCTAAAACATTTATAACTTTTAGCATGAATGTTGTCAAACTACAAACAAAAAGGGAATGCTAGGTTGCTAATGTTTCATGTCAATCATTTTTTGTTTCCCACATTAGACTGTAATTATGTGCTCTTTTTCTTTCATTTTCAAACATCTTTTTACAAAGGCTTTTGTGAAGCTTTTCTGTTTTTACTTGTTATCCATTATCTGCAAATTTAATTGTTTAGTAAGAGACTACTATGCCCAATCTAGTTAAATATGGCTAGAATCTCTCTTTAATTTCTAATTTGTATTATTTATTCTAAACTTTTTTTTTTTTTGAAATCTGTTATAAACTTTTTTTTGGTACTTAATTGTATTAATATTTAAAAAACAAAGGAAACTCCAATATTATGGTGTGTTTTCTCGTTGAAGAATTAGTGATAAACAAACCCTTCTAGACCTCTCGTTTGTATTGGTGGTAAATAATCACTCTTAATTACCCATTAAATTTTCCATCAAACTTCATAGCGAAGTTATTACTCAACCATTATTAACATTAATTCCTAAACAAGTAGTTAATCATCTCAATACTACTAACAACATTTTTTAAACAATAACTATTAATTAATATCAATCTCCAAACGAATAGTTATTCCACAAAGTAACATTTATCTCTTACAATCCACTCGCTCCATTCTTTACTATCAAATCCAAATACACTATAGATATAAAACTTGTTAAGCAAAAAATCAAGAGCACGAGATTCTAGAAACAACAAAAATCATTATTACTAGACTCAAAAAGGTTGATTAGATATGTATGCATAATCAATGTTCCTTCCCATTTAAACTCTTCATAGATTCTAAATTATAAATTATTAATATGAATCAAGAGATAAGAAAAATAGTATATAGCAAAGATCTGAACTCAAAAGCCACTTTCCTACTACCATGTTAAATCAATCATCAAGGATTAGTCTAGTCATAAAAGAGATAATAAAAAAAATTAAGAGATGATAAAATTCAAATTTCTTGGTAGCCACACATATCTAGATATAATATTTTTTTGACATCTAAATATTATAGAATCAAACAATATATTTCATGAAAATAGTCGTCGGGGTACATAAACTTGTTTCAACATTCATACATATATAAAAAAAAAAAAACCACAGCTTTAATACTATGAAATAGTGGCAAACTCAATCTTCTTTGATATATTCCCAACATAAAACTACCAAATGATCTTAACTAACACTCAAATGTGCCATTGGCCAAATGGAAATGTTACATTTGATTTTCTAATAAATCCAAGTAAAAATTTCTGCTCCTTTCTCAATGTTCATGCCAACTCCATTTCATTAGTTTTGGCACACACATAGATGTGTGTACTCAATAATAAATTCAAGGAAATCCCAACTCCATTGGCAGCCAAAGCTACAAATTAATGTTACAATTTGAAGATATGCAAGACCATAGACACAATGTTTGAATATACTAAAGACAAATAAAAACATGATCTAATATATTTAAAAAAGCAGGAAAAAACATCAGTCTTTACTTTATTGTAATATAATCTGAAAAAAAAAACATTCAAGTAGTAGTTGAAGAAAAACTCATCGAAATATAGCCATGTTTTGTTATTGTTGGCTGCATTTGATTCTTGATTTGTCAAAAGGGTTTGCAATAAGCTCTCAAGTCCTGCAAAATTGAATTAAAAAAAAAAAAAAAGAAAAAAAAGAAAGAAATATCAGAATTTTTTAAGGGGAAAATGCAGAAATTTTAAGCTTTTGATGGTTTAAATTACCTGCATATCAATTTCACTTAGCAAAAGGATAAGTGGGGTTACTATTTCCATCCCAATTTTGAGTTAAGTTAATAGGAATACCATCAATGGAAATGAGAAGATTTCTCTGAGAAGAACCAGAAATAATGGAAGGCATCCATTTCCTCTTGATCATGGAGGGTTCTTCATGTAAATGCACTTTTGAAGCCTTCGTCTGATCCAAAAGCTTCCATTGGGAGATTTCAGCATCGACGTCTAGACACGGTTTCATGTCGTCCTTGTCGATGAACTTCTTAGCGGAAATCTTTCTCTTGTTCATGAAAGAGGATGATTCCTCCATTGACAGATTTGTAGTTAATTCAGTGCTCTGATGAGTTAAATGCTTACTCCAATGCTCCGCAACATCTTCGCCCCCGCTTTTGTTACGACCATAAATTTTCCTGTCGTTTTCGTTGTCGCCATTCTCGCCGACCTGCTTCTTCTCCATTGTCCTCTCCCTGGCCCTTGCCCTAGCCTTGGCTCTTGATTCCTTAGCTAGAAGATTAAAGACTTCAACTTTATTGCTCACTTTCTCCTCTTGTTCTTTATACTCTTCATCAATGTTCAACAATGATTTCATCTTCAGCCCCCATCCTTGTTTTACCTCTTCTTCTTCTTCCTCTTCTTCAACATCTGAAGCCAAAGACATTCTTTTAACTCCTCCATGGACCCCAAAATTTTCAAACTTGGTCCTTGAAAGCTCTTTAATTGCTTTATTGGATTTGGAAAAAAGCCACTCTAGGGTTTTGCTTGCTTTGTCATACCCCAACATGTCTTGCAAATCAAAGAACTTGCGAGCAATGTCGATGGACAGCCTCACTCGCCGATCCCTCAAACCCTGCGCCGTGTAAATCTTGCTGTGTCGGTCCTTCTTCCCCGTTCCCGTCCCTGCCCCAGGAGGCCTCGGAATGTTGTTCCCGGACACCGCAAAATTGATCACCGCCTCAGGTGTCGTGGAGGTCGAGAAGTGGCCGATCGGGAAATAGGGAGCTAGAAACGAGACCGGATCTTGGTGGCCGGGTTGATGGAAATTGAAAGTAGTGGTGGAGTTGGTGTTGGCTGAAGGGTCACAGCTGAGAAGTGAAGGAAGGGAAAGAGGGAGACTATAGGAAGCAGAAGAAGGAGAAGGAAAGTAAGGAAAAGGGTTCAAATTATAGCCTGAAGATGTCATTTTTTAGATCTTTTTTTCTTTTGGATTTTGGATTTTGGAAGTGAAATGAAAATCAAAGAACTCCACCCATTAAAGATTTGCCCTTTTTCTTCTTCTTCTTCACTTCTTTGGTTTGAGGTTTGAATTGAGATTTAACTTTTAGCTTTTAGGGTTCATGAAGTGAGAGATATCATATATATTAAGGGCAAAAGGGTTTGTGTTTGTTGCCATGGATTTTCTTCTTGTGTTAAAATGGTGGAGTGAAAGAGAAAGAGAGATGAAGGACAATAGTGGGTGGCTGTGGCTCTGAGGAAAAGGAAACCGGGCCCTTGAACGTGGGAGATTGTCACTTAATATAGCTACAAACCAAGAATCTTCAAACAAACCCTTTTTTACAACATTCATAGTTACACTTCTAACTTCCTAGGGTTTACTTTTTTTCTTTTTTTTTTGACCCTTTTTTACAACATTCCTAGGGTTTACTTTATGAACACCATTTGTTTGAATCTTCCTATTTGTTTTTTGTTTTTTTTTCGGTAATTAATCGAAATCATCCGTAATCTTTTGACTTAATAGTTTGTCTTACTATATACTCGAGTACCTGCATCCGTCCAAAAGTATGGACTCAAGAAATTATAGATTTTACAATAATTAATTAAGCCTATTCATAAAAGTCTCAAGTGATATCTACCAACTATGTAGACTTTCTATTGTTGAGCTAAGAATTAAGAAAGAATTTTACTTATCTAGGTCAAGTAGGTGATAACTCAATAATTAAGACATCACTACTTTTTCTAGTGAAGTATCATCACTTTTGTATTAGCGGCGTAATATATATATTTTTTTAGTTTTCCTAGTTTGTGCCTTCCAAATTTTCTTTTTCTTAGTTTTCTATGCCCGAAAAGACAGTATAAATATATATATACTGTATATATATATACAGTATTATATTTAATAAATGAGGAATTAAATGAAGCTCAGAGAGAGAAAGAGAAGAATGACTAAAAAGTGTGGTGATGAATGTCTTATCATGAGTTTAGACAAAGAATTAGTTTGAAAAGTTATTTTGAATAATTAATTATTAAAAATTAAAAGTTTAGTAAAAAAATTGTTTGACCATAGAGATTTTAAAATGAAAAGTTAATTTGAGTAGTTAAAAAAGAATGATTAGATATAAGTAGTTAAAAATGAATTATTTTAAACAATAAAAAATTAGTGGTTAAACGTAATTGAGTAGTTATAAATAAATGGTTAGAAATGAATGGTTATAAATGAGGAGTTATTTTTAAAAGTAAAAAAGAGAAGTTATTTTGAGGATTGGTTTTCATTTGGTATGATTTTCATTTGTTTTTAGTTTTCATATGTATATATCTCTCAAGCAAGGACTGATTTTCATGTGTTGTGTTTTGTGTTTTGCAAATGTATAGTATTTTGTTGTAAATAATTTCTATTGTCTTAGAATATATTGAGTTGGGAAAATGCTCAAATATTCTTTTAAAAATTTGCAGGTAGTTTCTTTAGTTGAAAATCATGGCTATGGATAAGTTGTGAATGTTTAAATATTGAATGTCACCCTAATATGGTTTAGGAGTTGAGATATTTATAGACAATGCATATACGACTTTCGAAATTGTCAAATTTGACTTTGTTGTCCATGCTTGAAATGTGTGAATGTTAAGTACCAAGATGCTTATGTAATAAGTGATCATTTATTTTGGTATCGATCAAAGTTATAAGAGATGAATTTGACATGTAGAACAATCAATGTCGAGAAAAATAAATAGACAATTTACCATCAACAGCACATTCTACATCTTGTATTATATTTATAGCACAATTTCTAAAATAATTCATTTATAGCAGATTAATTTCTATCACTAACTAGTGATAGAACTCAATTTGGAGTTTTATCACACATAGAAAATTCAAGCAGTGATAGAATGAGTCTATCATTGATTGAATTTTATCACTAATAGAACTCAACCAGTGATATAACTCAAATTTACTTGGACAACAGTAAAGATACACTTGAATCCGAATTTAATTCCCTCTTTTAATCATCATATTTATTTATTGCCTAACGAATTCAATTCCCTCTTTGTTTCCTTAGTGCCCTCAA
>JBBMEF010059711.1:0-11756 GCA_037832685.1 Sicyos baderoa | reverse complement strand
TTGTTAATGAATAATAAATGTATTTCATGTATTTGCAGGGAAAGATGTTAGCCCTTCAAGAAACACCAACTCCTGAAGGGTCCCAACCCATGTCTCAGTCCCAAATTTGTGCAGTTGTGTTAGGGGAACGATCTGACAGTATTAAGGGTATGTGTTATCTTCCATATGAAAAAAGATCAAAAAGTAACTCATCATATAGTGGTAATCGTGGTCGTGAAATCGGCGACACTGTGGAATCATTAAGGATGGAAAGTATAGCGATACAAGACAGTTTCAACAAGTATGTAGAGCAGCAAGAGGAAAAAGATCGGGCCCGAGAGGCAAGAGAAAGGGAGAGGGAGGAAAAAGAAAATGCAAGAGAAAAGGAGAGACAAGAGAGAGAGTTGGCAAGAGAAAGGGCGCAAGAAAAGAAAGATAGAGCGCGAGAGCAAGAAATGAAAGCTATGCAAAAATTGCTGAAAGTTATGTGCAAGAAGCTCAATGAAGGCGGTGACTCGTCGAGCTAGATATGTCTACTAGTTCATTTGTTTAGTTGTCTGTGTATGATTGTTTCTATCTTCTTGCTTAGAGTATACTAGAAATAACTTTGATAGAATTTTTGTTTAAATAGTGGCTAACCTGCAGCAAAGTTAGTCACTAAATGGTGTATTATTATTGTTGAATATATATATATGTAAACACTTATGATAATATATAGTAGCTATCATGCAGCAAAGTTGGTCACTATAATGAATAAACATGTGTTATATTTTTGGATAACTTGTATTTATGCCGTTATGCTGTCGAAAATTTTAGAATTGAAACTAATATTATTTTTTTTCCTCTCATTTTCAGGTCATCTCATTTATAAAGGGCTTTGGAAGGAATCAACCTTGTTTCCTTTTGTTTTTATGTAGTATATAGTATTTATTTTGAAAACTTTATGAACACTTTACTATGTTTAGGGCTTTTGAAGAAGTCAACATTGTTTCCTTTTGGTTTTATGTAGTCTTTATTTTGAAAACTTTTGAATTTTTTGATTTTATAAAAACTTTACTATGTTTAGATTTTATATTTATATGAATCTAAATGAATGAATTATGAAATTTTTGATTTTATATGTAATAGTATATATATCGAACAAAAAACAAATACATCACTAAATATTAAATGATCATAGCCATAAAAAAATAAATAGACCAAAAGATATAAAAAAAAATATGTGGATTTCTATCTTATATTTCAAATATAAAACAAATAAAAAAAAAAATCTAATTCACCAACCAATCTAAATGGATATGCAGATTTGAATTTATTTATTTTAATACACATACATTGTTCAAAATCACCCAATCCAAATGCATAATCGATTAGCCAAAAAAATAAATTCATTAATTTGGCATGATACAGTAACCAAATATGGCAAATATACACATAAATTTTTCCATAAATATCACTTGATTAATGCAATATATCACAAATACAGAACAAATAAAATCAAATTCAATTTACGCAACACAAATAGTAAATGTACAAAATTGAGTTTATTTGTTTTAATAAATATATGAAAAAAAAAAAACAAATGTCAAAAATTGCAGGATCAATATTCTCAATAAAAGTAAAATCCATAAATTTGGCCAAAACCATATCTCATAACAATTATGATATCTTATGCCAAAGATATGGATTACAACGAATGAAAAATATGTGAACCAAAATTCATTCAGGCAAATAATCAAATCCAGCCAATAAAAATTCATCAAATATTACAGATTTACTACCAGAATATATCAAAGAACTATACAAAAAATTGACAAATATTTAGATCTGGATTTATACGGTATGCACAATTACATTTGGTAGATTTATGTATTTCTAAATTATATCATTGAATCACAAAGGAATCAAATGTTTATAATCAACTGTAATTTTAATTAAATTGAATTTCATGGCTGGTCAAATCATACATTGCAATTTCAAAATTGCAAATCTCATATTGTCTTGAGTTTCAAATCTTCATTGCTCAAATAAAATTTTACAGTAAAAAACAAAAACTCATAAATCAGCCAATTCAGTAAACAATTTATACTGTGAATAACAAAATTCAGCCAATTTACATAATGCGTTAAACATATGACCAAAAATAATAATAATAAATTCATAAATCACCAACAAAATCAATATGTGGTATTTGATTCCATCAGTAACAATTATTTGAAATGATAGAAGGATAAAACCTACCTACCAATTTTCCTTTGGATGGATTGACCTCGGTTGATCTCCACAGGTAAAAAAAACACACAAAAATAAAATACCATATAACTTCAACAAATGTTTTTTCTTTCCATTCCAATTGATTATGTGACATGTCTCTTTCTCTTTGGAAACGAAGATCTCAGTTGGTTAGAACGTCGTGCTGATAACATGTTATAAACTAATAACAAATAAAACAAAGATCAGAGAAAAGAACGTAGAGAGGAAATTGTGAGAAGTCTTTATTGATTCTGTGTACATTACAATTGAGAAACCACACTTATTTATAACATTCATAAGTGTATAAATAGAATACATCATGGAAGAGAAAATGAGAATTGGTTATACTTATTTGAGGTGTGAGGTGTGTGAAGTAGTTACAAAGTCTATAATAGGATAGCTATTATTCATAACAGTTGGCCTTTTTTCAAATCAATTATTTAGTTTACGAAATGGTTGGTGGCACCATTAATTATCCGGTTTGGTGTTAATATATTTCCACTCCAGGTTTATGGGTTCGATCCTTGAAATCGGTATTTGTAATCTCCCTCCCTCAACTTATACTAAAAAAATCAATTATTTAATTGTACTTACAAAATTTGTTGTCTTTTTTAAAAATGGGCTAAATAAAGGAAAATATTAAATTAGGTACTTAGCAATTCTAATTTTTTATTAAATATTAAAAATTCTTGAATAATACATAATTATCTTTTTTTCGCGGTATGAAATATACTCGCCAATTTGCGCGTCAACCATTACACATTTTTTCTTGAATCTCTGTTTCTGTTTTTAATTATCTTGCCCAAAATTAGCCCTAATTTTTGTCTCTCAAGTTTTCTTGAATCTCTCTTTCTTTTTTATGCGGTTCGAAAATGGGCAAATTATTCGCCGTTCCGTCTTTAAGAAAAATCAACATCAATATTGTTCGTCTACGACAAGAAAACTATTCGTCGTTCCGCCTTTAAGATAAATTAGCATCAATATTGTTTGTCATTTCGTTTCAGATAATATCGTATGAAGATTTAATTTATGGCAAAGACTAAACACACGGTATGTATTGTATTAATGCGTGTTAATAATTTGTTATGATTGCTTGATTATAATGTATTATTATATAATGAACTAATTTAGTATTATTAAAATAGGGTGAGAATAAGCAAAATGAATGGATAAATGTGTGTATATTTTAGGAAAACGTTGGTTAATTAAGGAAAAATAATAAGGAAAATTCAAAATGGTATTAATTGTTGAGTAAGGGCAAGTTGGTATTAAACAAAATATGAAAATTTGTAAATTTAATAATAATAATAATAATAAAACATATTTGCTAATTATTCTATTTTTGCCTACACAATTATTTTTCTCTAACCTATTGAACACAATTACCTAAATTAGTTTGCAAAAAAAAAACCTTTAATTTTTTCATTTCTTACTAAACAAAAAACAAAAACAATAAAAATTTTATTTATTTTAACTGTGGTAAATACTGCTAAAAAAAAGTTGTGGTAAATATCATGTATGATGTAATTAAAAAAAGTCATCATGTAAGACGTTCTTTAGATTTATGATTTTCAACGAGTTATTATCATTTCCTTTAAAAAAATATCATAAAAAAAACTAAGAATAGTAACTCAATAACATCGTACTTCTAATAACTTTGAGGTTTTATGTTTAAATTTTTCTGCTCCTCGTTGGTGTTAAATCATAAAATAACTATTTATTTTTAACTTTTTCATATAATTTTTCGTTCGATACCTAAAATATTTGATGATCTTGAGTTATAATTTATTTAGAGACATTGTATTTTACTAATAATTTTTTTGTGTTTACTTATACCTTTATTTATATCCATTAATAATTTTATTAAGTTTGTAGATAAAATAAATATCTAGTATATATAATTTTATTATCTATATATACATACATAACATTATAAAATTTTGATTTTCAAAATTTGCAATTAATATTTTTAAATAATTTTTTATCCTATGATTCAATTATATTTTAATAGTTTCTTTTTTTTTTTAGTCCAATTATATTTTAATAGTTAAAATTTTATTAAGTTTGTAGATAAAATATATATCTTGTATAAATTTATGTGTTATATATATAATATATAATATATATATATATATATAATATGAGAAAAACTTACCTATGCATGAATGTATAGGTAAGCCTAATTTATATACATATGTAACAAATTTAGAATCTCGCAAATTTACCTTTTAAACAAAAAAATGACAAAAAAGAGTATTGTTTGTGTGGCACAAAATGTGCCACATCCTTACTACTTAAAATGTGGCTTAGTAGGGAAAATCATTTTTAAACTATTTTGTCCAATTAATTCTCTATAATTTCAAATATGCCATTATTATATTTTTATCATTTTTTTTCAATTGTCTTTTCATATTTTTCACATTTATGGTTTAAATATAATATATAATTTAAAAAGTATAATATAACATTAATGGTTTAACGTCTTTTTATCTTACAAGTTCATCTTAATTTCAAAATTTATTATCTTTAATATATTTATATTTAATGAAGAAAATCAAAAGTTTTGTAACTTTGATCTCTTACAACTATATATATAGAATCTTTCTTCAACATTTTTTACAAAATGTAAGTTTAATCTCATGTTTATCTATGATATTTAGATATGATTTTCCTTTTTATTTTTTTATTTATTTATCGTTCATTTCTTTATAAAATGTAAGTTCAATCTCATGTTTATCTATGATATTTGGATATGATTTTTTTTTATTTATCGTTCATTTATTTGTTATTTTATATTTATATTTTTTTTTTGTTGGAATACTTAATATAACTTTTTTTTTTCTTTGGTAGCATAGATATTTTTCTACAAAAAAAAAGAAGTATGTTTTCTACAAAAAAAAAATGTGGTTAGAGGGAAAATCATTTTTAGACGATTTTACCTCTAAGCCACACCACATATTTACAAAAACTTATCATTGAATTATTAGAATATATATATATATATATATATATATATATATATATATATATTGATGGAGACTTTCCTGATGAAGAAGTATTCATTGTTGAAATCGCAAACCCATGAACCATGTATTTTGATGGTGCAGCACGAAGAAGTGGAGCAGGTGCAGTCATTGTCTTTATTTCACAACATATTTTTCACATATATTGCCTTACAACTCACTCGGTGAACTATGCTCGAATAATGTAGCAGAATATCATGCATTGATAATCAGTCTTCAAATGGCCATCGATATCGGCGTAAAGTATATAGAGATATTTGGTGATTCAAAATTAGTGATAAGCCAAGTTCTACTCCAATACGATACAAAACATGAAGACTTGAAGCTGTACTTTACGTATGCTAGACGTTTGTTGGAGTCGTTCGATAGTTTCATCATAGAGCATGTTCCGAGGTTGGGAAATAATAGGGTCGATGCATTGACTAACTTGGCTACTACTCTAACGATCTCGGATGAGGAAAATATGAGCATTGTCATAAATGGATCGTACCTTCGGCCGATAATGAATATCATGGGGCCAATTTGAAGCTTAGAGACTTGATCTCGTAGGTTCTATAACACCAAAGTCATCTGCAAGTCACTCTTACATTTTGGCTGCAACCGACTACTTTTCAAGGTGGGTAGAAGCGATCTCGCTTAGATAAGCAAAGAAATAAAATATTGCAAACTTTATCCGAACACATATCATTTACCGCTATGGTATTCCCCATCGCATTATGACATATAATGGAAGACAATTCTCTAATTCTTTGATAGATAAGTTATGTGAAAAATTCAACTTCAAGTAGTACAAGTCGTCCATATACAATGCAGCAGCAAATGGGTTGACCGAGTCATTCAACAAGACCTTGTGCAATCTATTGAAAAAGATAGTCTCCAAGGCAAAGAGGGATTGACAAGAAAGAATCGGTGAAGCATTGTGGGCTTATCGAACAAGCATCGTACACCTACAGGAGTCACACCATATTCCTTAGTCTATGGAGTAGAAGCTATAATTTCGTTGGAAAGAGAAACCTCATCACTTAGAATGGTCATACAAGAAGGGTTGACAGTTGAGGAAAATGCAACACTTTGACTTCAAGAGTTAAAAGCATTGGATGAAAGAAGACTCGAAGCTCAGCAAGCGTTACAATGTTACCAAGCACGAATGGTTAAGGCTTTTCACAAAAATATCAAGCCTCGTTCATTTCAAGTTGGAGACATTGTGCTTTCCGTTAGAAGACCTATCATCACACCTAAATGGGATGGACCCTATGTTGTAAAAGAAGTCTACACTAGCGGAGCTTACAAGATTGTGGATAAAGATGGACTAAGGATCAGCTCAATCAATGGCAAGTTTCTTAAAAAGTTCTACGCTTAATGATGTAATATTCCTTGGCGTATGAGTATAAATTGCAAGCTATGTAAATGAACTACGTTATGACTTGATCCCTTCCTTATAAAAGGGTACGTAGGCAACTTAATAAATTTTAAGTTCATTCGTTGAAAATTATTATCGACCCAAGTTATGTAAATGAACTACGTTATGACTTGATCCATTCCTTATAAAATGGTATGTAGGCAACTTAATGAAATTTAAGTTCAGTCACAACCAAAAAATCATAATGAAAGTTCTTGTTTTATTTATGAAAAAAGGAGGTCGAATTGGCGATACAATGAGTAACTAAATGAATAAATAAAATAGCAAGTTCCTACAATGCAAAGAAAAAGAATATTGTTTGAAGCAACATAAAAGAAACAATCCGCCTAAAAAAACGTGCTAAAAAAAATAAATAAACTAGATCACAGAACCTATTTGAAGTCTTGCAATTCTTGAAGAGCATCATTCAACAATCCATGAAGTAGTTCCAAGTTACAAGCATCTTCATCATAAATGACATCAGAATCTTCAATAGCAGTTATAGCTTCGCGTGATGCGCATTCGTCACGTTTAAGCTGAGCCAAATAATTCTCTTTTTTACCAATCGACTCTGCTTGTTTAGTCTTCAAATCTTTAAGATGGGCTTCCAATCTTTCTTCCTCTCGCAATTACCTTTGATGTTGTTGAATGAACATATTCATCTTAGCCATTGTGCTATTCTGGTCATTTAACAAGCTACCTAAGGTAACCTTTGCCTCTTCCAACTGATAAGTTTTGCTTCCTGAAGTGAGTTGGGAAGAATATAATAATTGTAGCTTATTGAATTCCTCAACCTTTTGAAAATACTCTCCAACAAATTTTCGAAGGGACGAGAGGTTAGTTGCACAAATATTTGAGATGCCTTCAAAAATCGTGTCCGCATACTTTGTAACACATAAAATCTTTTCAAACGGGGTATCTACAATCCTCTTGCGTATCTTCTCCCACAAAACCAAAGCAGTCTCCCTATTTACATTCAGTAAGTCAGTATCCGCACAACAATGAGATATCTCACTAGCAGCAGGAACCTGCGCACCCCCCAAGTGTAAAACAAGCTCTTTCAATGTTAATTTCTTCCTCAACTGTGGCATCCCTCTCAATTGTGATGTCTCTTTCAATTGCATCGCCTCTATCAATTGTGGTGTTTGTCCCAACCATTGCTCCCCGCTCAACTCCAATGTCCCTTTCAATGGCATCTCCCTACATATGTCATCTCTCTAGATGGTTTTATCACTTTATCAGTTGTATGAGCAGAAGGTGGAAATCTAGCTTTATTCATTGGAGCCTTAAACTGACCCATGAGCGCAGTCATAGAATGAAACAATTCCGGACTAACGACTGATCTTGGACTGGTTTGCCCAAACTCTTCCATAACTAAATCATCAAGAGGTGACTGAAAAAAAAAATGGAAGTAAATCATCAAGTGTTAAGAAAAGTGACTATTATATATTAGATAAATAAGCAAATGAAATCCAACCAAGGTTAATGGAAGATCAGGAAACTGCGAAGCACTTGGAACCCCCTCAAAAAATTCGTCTTCAAAGTTTGAAGGTTCATGGGATTTCTTCTTCCTCTTCCAATGTTGGTCACTAGGACCTCTATGACTCTCCTCATTATCTACAATGACAAAATTAGCAGGATCAAACATGCGTATTTGTTTGCCTCCTTTATCATTGTCAACTGCCTTAGGAAACTTGGGTTTAGAAGAAGGAGAAATGATACTGTCCACCAACTTTTGTATACCATCCTCAAGATAGCTCAAATTCTTTACCAACCACCAATCATGATAACGTTCAGTAACCTGACTACGTGGATTCATTGCATGCGCTGGAATATATACTTGAGATGATGTATGTGTTTTGACGCATATCATCCAGAGGCGCAATACATTGTTTAAAGTAGCCTTTAGAATCTCTTTGCTTAGATCATTTGGTATATCCTGACAGAATCAAAATCGTTGGCTAAATCGATAAGGGATGTAAGCTTCAATAACTAATTTTGATCCACTTCGTGAAGATAACAGACATGAACAAAGGCTTATAAAAAATGATGAAGACGAAAAGGTAAGACTTTTATCATATGTTAGGCGTTCACCTTTCTTTCTAGTCGAAAGACTGGCATACCATGATCGTGTCTACCTCTGAGAATGTGTACGCGAGCTTCAAAATCAGTAAAATATTTGGCCCCACTTTCGCCGGAGTAGTCAACCATTAATGGACCTTTGACTACCTTAGGAACTTTGTAGTGCGTATCGAAATAGAGTGCAAGCCAACCGTGTACATAATGAAAAGGAAGACATGCCTTTGATGAGCCAAGAGGAGTTGATGCTTTAGAAATCTGAGCAAGCCCACGATATATATTGGCTAGAACCGGAACAACAAGACTAAATGTATATCCTTCGGCCATAAGATATGCAACCTTAAAAACCGTTGGACGGAGAGAATCTTCCTTGGTGGGAAACACAAAGATGCACAACCAGCATGAAAGAAAGGAAACCAAATATGTCTTATCTTGCATATCACTTTTTATATCCAACTGTTCAAATAAAGCTTTCTCTTTTTCATACCAATGGTGGCGATTAATAGGTACTCTATTTGGATTATGAGTTGGATAAGGACGTTTACTCTTCTTCGATCTTCTATTAGAAGGGATTGCATACTTTAAATTGCCACTAAACCAAAAAGAGATCCACGAGCTGATTGAAATCTTAGACTGATCAACTTGTTGAGATGCAATGTCATGGTAAGTAGCAAATAAATGTTCACAACTCTTTAGGCATTGTTCTTCTTCTCGATCTGGTGAGGCTAATAGCTCTTTAGCACATGCGATAACTTCATCATAAAATCTTCCTTTGATAGGAAGACCTCCTAACCTCCACATATCCCACAAAGTGATTGATAATTCTCCCGATGATGTATGAAATGTATTAGTCAGTGGACACCATGCTTCACAAAATGCCCGAATTATACCATTGTTGTGATCATATGTGTACAAGGAAGCCATCACAACATCAAGTAGACGGGTTTTTTTAGCACGGGCTCTTTTCTTGAAATGATGATCTCCATCCATTCCCAATAAAACTTGGCCCACGAGAATTCTCCATGAAGTTTCAAAACAGTGCCCCAAAGAAGTTTGTCATTTGTAATAATACGTCGACCTAGTGTTGTGCAGCGGATTGTTGTTCGACATGTGGTTATGAATTGGGGAGTCTAAGAACCATGCTTTCAACAATGTATTTTGACCCACTGATACTTCGCTTGACCACTTGGATAGAATGTTAGATTTTTCTACAGGTGACTGCAATTCTTTAAAGTTTCCATATCTATTCTGCCTACAAGAAGGATGATTTCATGATTAAGCAATTTTCCTTTGGGGCGGGATGATCGGTAAAATACACCATGTCTTCACCAAAAGAAAGAAACATCTGCAAAAAAAATAAAAAAATAAAAAAATAAAAATAAAATAATAATAGTTACATTCAACAGAGGTGCTCACACAAAAAAAAGTAAGTAAAAAAAAGAGAAAGGCTAAAGGAAAACGGGGTCTGATGACCATCGATGTGTATACCAAGTCACCCCTTCAGCGATGAAGCACTTAGAGTTACAGGAATGTCGTCACTGTAAGGGAAGATGATCACCACTGCAGGCGGAGAGCAGGAGTGACATCATTGTAAAGGTCTGGTGATCATTGCTGTGTATACTAAGTCACCTCATCAGCGATGAAGCACTTAGAGTTACAAGAATGTCGTTATTGTAACAGAAGATGACCAATATTGCAGGCGCAGAGCAGGAGTGATATCACTGTAAAGGTCTGGTGACCATCGTTGTGTATACCAAGCCACCCCATCAACGATGAAGCACTTAGAGTTACATGAATGTCGTCACTGTAAGGGAAGATGACCACCACTATCTGGTGACCATCGTTGTGTATACCAAGCCACCCCATCAACCATGAAGTACTTAGTCTTACAGGAATGTCGTCACTGTAAACAAAGGTGACCACCACTACATGTGCGGTGTAGGAGTGACATCACTGAAGTATAAAGAGAAATGCACAAAGAAGGAAAAAAAAATATGTTGCATTCAATTTCTACTTAGTTGAGATGGTAGATGTGAAGCATAATCCTACATGAAAAAAAAAAAAAAAAAGAGTTTAGCAAATTGAAGTTGCAAAAAAAAAAAAAAAAAAATAATAAAAAAAAAAATAATAAAAAAAATGTTGCATTCAATTTCTACCTAGTTGAGATGGCAAACGAGAAGCAAAATCCTACATGAAAAAAAAATAATAAGTTAAGCAAATTGAAGTTGCAAAAAAAAAGGCCAAAATTGATACACGTTAAAAAAAATACACATGTAACAAAGAAATCAGTGGTGGACTCTATATAAAAAAAAAGGCAAATAAATTCAATTATACCTTCCCACGGAACAACATAGAAAAGTGAGTTTCATTGGAAAATTGTTTTGTTCACACGTTTCACTTTTTTTTTTTCAAAAAAATTTGCTTCTCTCTCCTTTACCTCTCAATCATTCAATTTTAAATTCACTTTCCTTCTCACCCACAGAGACAGACAGTGATTTTATTACTCTCAACTAACAACAAAATAGACGACTAAAATTTACCTTCATAGCGACCGCGCTAATTTCGACTAGTGCACTGCTGAAACCACGATGATTCTGGCTTCGACGTGCAAACCAGTGAAGGCCTTAGCAGCAAACAAGTTCCGACGGTTTTGTGATGGTGAACGGCGACAGTGAATCAACCCCCAACAATGGCAAACTATGGCGTAAGGACTTTTGGAGTTCGAATGAGAGGTTGAGGCTTTGATGGATTGGTGAGATGCTTTGATGGGTTGGTATTTAGCCAATATTTATAGAAAGTCTCGGCCTTCAAGTTTCAAAATCAAATAAGAAATTAAAGGAAAAAAAATTTATCTTCAAATATTTGGAATTCATTTAAATCCAAAAAGATAAAATCTTTTATTTGGATTTACTTTCTCAAATACGGATCTTGAACCAAAATATTTGATATATATATATATCAAAAATGTTGATAAATAATTTGGATATTGGCTTTGTATTTGCATTTGATTTGATATATATATA
>JBBMEF010059700.1:0-11756 GCA_037832685.1 Sicyos baderoa | reverse complement strand
CAAGTTTAGCAGCTTGTTCTTCCACTCGATCCATGTCAATGTTAATTCCACAAAGGGAAGATTTAGACCAGTTGATCCGGGACAATAAGGAAATAATCAACATAATTCTACACTCTCCCTCAAGCTGGATTGTATATACTGTACAAGCTAAGCTTGGAGTTGAATCACCTCTTGCTATGATTTCACCATCTAGTACCTCCACTACCTGCAGTTTTTGGAACTCCTTCTGGCATCGATGTCCGGGCACAAACTTTTCGTCACAACGAAAACATAGTCCCTTTTCTTTTTTAACTTTCATTTCTGCTTCAGTCAAACGCTTAAACGGGCCTCGAAGTGTTGTGGATCGTGAAGCAATTCCAGTCGATGCGGTTTTTAAACCGTTTGAGCTCATATTTGTGCTTTGATTCGTTCAACTAGGCGAAAATGTAAAAGACCGGGTACCATTACTACTCACCCCTCCTGAACCCCCGTTTCTGGATGTTGTACCACTACTAATTGTCTTTGTGGTAATCGTCCCTGTCATCTTCTTCTGTTTGTGAAGCATATCCTCCTCCACAATTTGAGCCATCTTCATTTTCTTCTCTATTCCCACGGGTCTCAGTTTCAGAAGTTCACTCTGGATATCTTCATTCAAGCCACTCTCAAATTTCCCTTCGAGTGCCTCGTCACTCATTTCCTTCATTCCCTTCGCACACCTTTCAAACTGGTGTATATATTCCTTCACGGTCGCAACCTGTTGCAATTTCATCAGTCTAACGTATTTATTACCTTCTAATAACGGTTGGAAACGTTGTAATAACAACACCCGAAAATGGACCCAACATTTTATGGGTGAACGATCATCGGCGTATTGCTGCCAATCGAGTGCTTCACCTTCCAAGCACATAATTGCTGCTTCGACTTTCTCCTTTTCAGTCAATCGATTTATCACAAAATACCTTTCCACCCTGTGAAGCCAACCTATCGGATCTTCCCCATTTTCGCCTTTGAAAATCAGCATATCCAATTTACGAAGTCTCATGTCAAACATCGGAATCTCCCTCGGATTATGTGTCTCCAACGGTTCGCTGCTCCCCTAATTCAAACCATTTTTTTCCGCTGTCGCGAGTCCGCTCGATCCAGCCCCCGACACGCCGAGACTGCCCAAACCTCCGCTCCACTCCTTTGTGGTCGCACCCACCATCGAGCCCATCATTGACCCACTCTCCCATCGCACATCAGTCACCCCTGTCGCCGACGCTCTTGCAGCCTTCAGCATTGCGTCGCGAAACCCCTGCCCAAATGATTCCCCCGCGCCGCGCTTTCCCCTGTCCACCGGCGGAACAGAGTCGAGCTTGTCTGCCCACTCCGTGAACATCGCTCGCATATCCTCCTTCGCCTCTTCTCTCCTTTGCGTATGCTGGAATGCGCTTCTCTCCTCCGCTTCAACGAACCGAGCTTGGATGCCGGCCTCGAGCGCTCCAAATTTCGCCTCAATCCCGTCGCATTTCGCGTCGATTGTCTCTCCCTTCGCCGCGACTGCCGCTAATCCTTCTTCAAGCGTGATGATTCTGCTTTCCATCTTCCCCACCATCGGCCGAGGATGAGCTCTGATACCACAATTGATAAGAACCAAAATACTCTTTATTTATGTATCAATTCTAAGACATTCTAGAGGTCTTAGTCTCTCCCATTCTCTCAAAGAGAAATCCAGATTTAGCTATTCAAAAGATAAAAACCCTACAACCATAAAGGAGGTTTATATATTTCTCCCTAAAATAGAATAAACCAAGTAATAAGAAATAGCAATAAATCAATAAAGGATATATGTGTGGGTCCCTCATAATAAAACTCCAGCTCATTCTTTACTCTTCTCATTCTTTACTCTTCTCATTCTTCTTCCTCCTGCTATATGTCTTCAGCTCTTTGTCTCTAACAGATTTTTTACTTATTGTAATTAGAATGATATTATTGATACCAAGATCGACAAAATTCCACAGAGAAAGAGGGAAACAAAACTTGTGCAATTGGGAATACAACGCAGATGGAAAAAAAAAAAAAATCTCAGAAAGATCCGTAGTATTTTGCGATAAAAAAATGATGAACGTGGAAGAAGACGAAAAAATCGAAGATGAGACATTCGCAGAGAGAAACAACGCAAAAGATGGCGTTGATGAGTGAGTCGCCGATTGAAGCACGTTGAAGAACGTTGCTGGAGGAGGCGCTCGTTGAAGGCGAAGGGCTCGCCGGAGGGATAAGAGAGATTTCGACTAGAGCTCTAATACCATGTAGATTTTGTGGCTAAAGAAAAGGTTCTTTTTCTTTATTTTTATGTGTCGAATGAGTAATTGAGAGGTTTCTAAAATAGAGACTTCAATGTACAAATAAGGCAAGAAAAAACAATAAGTAATAAATCCTATACAATAATATCATTCTAATTACATCCCATTGATTTAGCCCATTGATTTAGTAATTGATTGATATGGGATAATAAGGAAATAATCAACATAATTCTACGATTCTTTTTGCATCTGTCAATTTGTATGGTATGTTTGCGGTCTTTATTATGGAGTGAGCTGGTCCTCATCTTCCTTTGTTTAAATTCTAGATAATAGAACAAGAAGCGATTGAGTTGAAAAACAAGTTTCCCAGTCCTAGACGTTCAATTTTGGAAGACACTGATAGTGGTCAACTTGAAGACATCGATGTCATTCCAAATGAAGAGATGCTTTTGGTAGGTGGCAAAGTTCACTCATTTTTATTAAGCACCATTATCTTTCCTGATGGGTTTCTTGTAACTAGTTTTATTAAATAAATGTATATATTATATTTATCAGGCACTTAGTGAAAAAGGTTATGTTAAGCGGATGAAACCCAGCACCTTCAATCTTCAACATCGTGGAACAATTGGAAAATCGGTTGGAAAACTTAGAGTTAATGATGCAATGTCAGACTTTATTGTTTGTCGTGCACATGACCATGTTCTGTTCTTCAGGTATTTTTTATTTGAATCATTTACAAATTTTTAAGTAAACTAATGAATGGGAGTACTAGTTGCATTTGTATCAAAATTTTCTGGTAAATTGCATTTGAAATTGGTAACAACGTGCAAGATCACCCGTACATTTTTGGCTGATGCATTTCTTCCACTAAATCATTATCCTTATTATCGATGATGTGTATTGGAGTTGAGTGATTCATAATCTTTATCATCTTAAATTTAGTATGTCATTACATCATTTTCTTATATTATATATAATATGCCATAATGAAAGCTATTGAACTATTATATGGGTTTGTTAAGCAACAACAACCCCAAATAGATCCCCACATTGGAATGATATTGTCTAAGCAAACTCTCATGGCTTTGTTTTTGGTTTCACCAAAAGGTTTTCATACTAATGGAGATGATTTGTCCTCACTCATATATGACATACCCATCATGATCTACCCCTAAAAAACCAATTGAAAGTGTGCGCTTTCATTTTGAAGTATGCTTATAGGATCCTATTTCTGAGCGTATGGAAAAAAGTTTTCACAATTGTAACTATGCTTTCATTTTGAAGGGTGGCCGCCACACTTCGATTTAAGCAACCCTTGCTAACCCTCCTATTTATTAACAATCTCCGTTTTAGGCTCTTGTGGTGTTCTTAAATCGTTTCGAAAAAATATTGCAAAATTTCTTTTGGGAAGGTACTAGAGGAGGTGATGGTGGTATGCATAAATATGAATTGAGAAATTACACAACTTCCAAAACTCATGGGTGTCTTGGACCTTGGTATTGAAAATTTGAAATAAAGAAATAAAACCTTTTAGCCAAATGGATTTGGAGGTTTCTTAATGAAGAACGTGTCATGTGGATGAAACTAATTGATGCTAAATAAGCTTCTTCAAGTGGTAGTGGTTGGTGAAAGGTAGAGAGGTCCACTGTTCATAAAGCTCTATGGAGATTTATCTTATTGACACGGAATATTATGGTTGATAGAGTCGATCGTTGCTTGGGTTGGTATTTCTACCTCTTTTTGGTTGGACTTTTGGCTGGTGCTATTAATAAAAATTTTCCTCGATTATAATATCCCAGAACTTACAAGCAAAACTGCAACCTATTAAAGGGACGACGGTGGGTTTCATTGTCTCTGTATCACAAGTGACAACAATTGGGAGGAAGTGTGATCCATAGAGACTTTCGTTGGTAGAACTTCTTGGCTGTTGTTTGCTTCGTGGCTAAGCCCACAGGTCAATAGCCCCACAGTCATTGTAGTTTCTGTAATTTACTCTTTTCAATATGTTGGCAAGAAAAGTTTGTTTTCCCTTCCCCCCAACAAGTTTCTTCTAGGCCGTCTATCAATTTATAAGTTCTCTATACTATCCTAGTTCTGTTGATTTATTTAGTATTTGGAACATTTTCTTTCTTTCAATGGAAATAAAACGAGAAAACAGTTCACGCTATATACTGAGTTTTATATTGTAAAAGTCTTTGATGGTCTTCTCCAATAGTATTTCCATTATTTTAATATCATATAACAGTAATCTATGCTGCTTTGCGTAGTGATAAAGGTACAGTCTATTCAACTCGTGCCTATAAAATTCCAGAATGTGGCCGAACTGCTACTGGCACACCATTAGTTCAGGTATTTATATAGTATTACGTTTTTCATTGAAACCTTAAAAGTAGGTAATTGCTTAAAGTTTGACCAACCTTCTTTTTTGATCAATCAAGATCCTATCTTTATCAGATGGAGAGAGAATAACCTCCATTATTCCCGTGAGTGAATTCGATGCAGACCAGTTTTTACTAATGCTCACGGCAAATGGTTACATCAAGAAAGCATCTTTGAACTTCTTTTCATCGATCAGAACAACTGGAATTATAGCAATTCAATTGGTTTGTTCCCTTTATGATGTTTTGATCTTGCCCTAGTAATATTCTTAACCGAATGCCTATCCAGCCTTATAAACTATTTTGCAGGTGAGTGGTGATGAGCTAAAATGGGTCCGCTGTTGCACAAATGATAATCTCGTGGCAATGGCCTCACAGAATGGAATGGTCATTTTAAGTTCATGTGGCATTGTAAGTCATTGCTGGCTGCATGTGTAGATAATTATAATTATTTTGGAGTTTCTTAACTGTCTGACTCGTTTAGTAAATATTATTATTTAAAAAAAGAAACAGATCAAGCAATATCATTCAAGAAAGAAACCAACCAATTTTGCAGCCTAAGGAACACGGCTTTCTTTTAACAAAGAGCCAAACAAAAGCCCAACGATCTAAATTCTTAGTGGCAGTAGAGTATTACAGAAAAAGTTTGTGTGGACACTCCTATTTGAGGCCATGAAAGGTTCATATTCCCAAAAAGATTCAAACGAATTTGATTTGTCAGTAAATTATTGCATTTTTTCTTCAATATAATCTACACAAAAAAAGCTCCAGAAGTGTGGGACCACACGATTCTGCCATAGCCTTGAACCACAATCCTTATGAAATTCCTAAAATCTGTCCTATAATATTACACAATAATCTGTTGCTAATTTCATTTGTCGTTGTTCTCAACTTCTCAGTCCTTAAACTCTTGCTCTTGTAAATCAGTTTCACGTGTGACATTCTTGCACTTGCTTTTTTGTTTCTCAGATTCGCTCACAAGGCAGAAACACCCGGGGTGCAATGGCCATGAGGCTGAAAGCAGGTGATAAGATGGCAAGCATGGATATAATTCCAGCAGCTGTGTGGAATGATTTAGAAAAGATGCCACCAACGTCGAGTAGTAGGTAAATGTTATACTTTTATTGCGACATGAAAGGTTTCTTATCCAAAAAGATTATAACCTACACCTACCTACAGAAAGAAGAGAGATAGAGTGATAATCTCCCTTATTCTTCAAACTTCTAAAAGGTTATCTGAGATTCTACATGTCACCACAATATTGCATCACTATCTCAGACTAATTTCACTAAGAATTCTTATTTAGTTCTATCATTTTTTTGGTAGGGAGATTCAAACCTTTGAACTCTTAATTGACACCAGATATTATAACTAGTTGAGTTATAGTTAAGTTAATTCCGTTGGAAAGTTGTGTTCCAGAAGTTTCCAATTACCAGAGTACTCTGTATTAGAAAGATATCTGATAAACCCGTACATGTTAGAAGTTGTGTTACAGAAGTTTCCAATTACCAGAGTACTCTAACTCGGTAATAGCAAGATATCTGATAATCTGATAAACCTGTACATGTTAGAATTAGAATTGATAAAGTCTCTACGTGTCTGCCGCCCATTACTTCACGTAGCTATACTGGACTTGGCAAATATGAGATATTTTGTAAATATTTCTCGAATATCTACCATAATTAATTATGGTAAAATGATTCATTGTAAAAAAACTCGATGCTACTTTTTTTTTAAATCTTGGTGTTCAGATCAGATGTATCCAGTGGTGGGATACAAATTATATTTAATGAGCGTTCCGCCATGCCTACTATTTGATTTTTGCACATAATCTAACTGTTAGCATTGGTGTTTTCAGCTCTAAGGGCTCTAATGGTCCATGGCTCTTATTTGTGTCTGAAAGTGGATTCGGGAAGCGGGTTCCATTGAGTCGTTTCCGCTTGCTCCCTTTGAATAGAGTTGGTTTGATTGGATACAAGGTAATCTCTAATACATGTGTTTATTTTATTTCTGAATCGTTAACCTGCTTATCTTTGTTTAAGTGGCTCTTTTTATTGCTTCAAAAAAAAAAAAAAAAGTGGCTCTTTTTATCTTATCTTCCTTTCTTGTTATCACCATTTAGTTTTCCTTGGAGGATCGTTTGGCAGCTGTTTTTGTAGTTGGATTCTCATTGGCAGGTAATGGATCAAACGTTTTTTAGATTTTTTTCTTTGGTTTCTTTTCTCTTTTTTTTTTCTTATTACAAATTATATTTTTTTACAGAGGATGGTGAAAGTGATGAACAAGTAGTTCTAGTAAGCCAAAGTGGTACAGTCAATAGATTTAAGGTTCGAGATGTTTCTATACAATCTCGCTATGCCAGGTAAATATTAGTTGGTGCTTCTTATGTTAAAGTTTATATTTTCTGCACATAGTACTATTCCTGATATTGTTCTCACCTAGTCCCCAAGAGGTGGCGCAGTGGTTGAAGACTTGGGTTTGAGGGTATGCTCCCCTCAAAGTCTCAGGTCCGAAACTCACCTGTGACACTACTCCCTCCGATGTCTCCGGTACCTGGCCTAGGGACGGGCATGGTTATCCTTGGTTAAAAAAAAAATACATTGTTACTATTCCTTAGCTTCCTTTTTTTGGTACTTGCTATTTTTTCTTAGTCACAAATTTTCTTGACATGTCAAATATTACAAGGTCATGTAATGTCCCAAGACACTCATGGATATTGAAGAAAAAAAACAGTTTCCATCGCTCTGTTTCCAATTAAACTCTATATTGAAGCTCCAATCTATTGTACTTTGGAAGCATAAATTTGAAAATCGAGTTATTGTGGTCTTTTATCATGAAAAGATTCAACTCCTCACGGGATCCGAGGGAGACCTTTTCCCTTGAAATATTTTTAGTTCTTTTAAGCACTTGCACCAGTTTTGAAATGCCTGTTTCAGGGGAGTTATTTTGATGAGGTTGGATCATGCTGGAAAGATCCAATCAGCTTCATTGATCTCAGCGACGGAAACGGAGTCCGAGGAAGAAACTTAAACTGCTAGCCCTGATCGACATTATCAATGAGGTCTTCCATTTTGCAAAGTGCTGTATTATTTTCTGCCTGCCTATCCTTACCTCCTCTTGTGAAGGTTGACTCAACATTTGTGTTATTTTGACTCGAAGCCGAAATCAGTTGTTCGATCATTCGGAGTGGTTACAAATGTATCTAAACTGCACCTGATTGTTGGGTTGCCGTCTCCATCTCGCCATCGGGTGGTTGAATCAATTTGTAAATGTGTATATCGGACTATGTTTATGTTTTGGATAGGTCATTCTGGATAGGTGATTTTTCATCTTTTTATTTAATTTCTCAAAGGATAGGTAATATTTATTTGTAGACGAGGTTCAGCATGAACCATTTTTTCAAACGGCATTTCTCTCTCCATTGTTCCATATCTGATTTTCTGAACTATAGGTTTTTTTAAGGGAGTGTTTGTTTGCCATGTTTACGTAGGATTTAGATGAAGAATTTACCAACTCCTCGTTGAAGAACTACATTCTAACAAAATTTTGCAACTACTTAAAATAATTCCTTATTTTTACTATTAAATATAATTCTTCACTTTTAACCACTCATTTCTAATCATTCATTTATAACTTCTCGAAATAATTTATTATTTCTAACTTCTCATTTCTAGTCATTCATATTTGTTCATTCAATATAACTCATTTTTAACTGCTTATTTTTTATTATTATTTTTTAACTCTACATCTAAATAAGATTTTGACTCTAATTTATCTAATAAAAATTATATCCAAATAAATTTTTTATTATAATTTAATTTTTAACTACTTGAAATAATTCTTCAAACTAACTTCTGATTGAAACTTGATCCAAATACCTCCTAACATTCTCCGGCAAACTATAATTTGTCGCATAACAAGTTTTGTTCTATTTTGTGAATTATTGAAAGAGCCGTATACTACAAAGTAAAATCTAGTACTAATCTCTTCAAAATTTATGTAGAAGAGATATCTATGGAGCGAGGTCGGAGAATGACTTCTCTGTATCTGCTATCAAAATCATTCTCTGTTTCTGTGAAATTCATCGTTTTTTTTGCAGGAATTGAGGCGGGGATTCCCCCGGGGATCGAGTTTCCTGCGGAGAATATTTCCTCATTCAATTTTTATTTATTTTTAATATTTTTTTTGAATTATAATCTTAAATAATTATTTTTTTCTTATAAAATATGTATAAATTTCAATTATATTGTTAACTATCAAGAAAATAAATGATTGTTTGATTATATGATTTCATCAAAAAATATTTATTTTATCTAAAAAGTAAAGTAATTAAATGAGATTAAAATATTTTTTAGTAAAAAAAATTATTAACGGGGCAGGGATCTGGGAAACAGGGCAGGGTTGGGAAAATAGGGATGGAGAATATAGTTCCCAGCACCGTTTTTCCCACGGGGCATTTTTTCTCCCCGTTCCACGCGGGGAAAATAGACATCTATATAATATATACATCTATAATATATAGTACTGACCAATACATTTATATATATCACAACTAAAATTCTTTTCAAATAAAACAATTCACGTAAGATCTTGCATAAATATCATTTTTATTTTCATATTTTATCATGGAAATTAGGGGTGCAAACGGTTCGGTTCGGTCAGTTATTGTGTAAAACCAGAGTCGAACTGACACTAAAACTGAAGAAAATGTAAAACTGCAACTGAACCAGTGCTTAGAGTAAACCGCATCGATCGAACCGCTTGAACCGACGGGTTCGTCGGTTTCAGCCTGCGGTTCGCCTATTGTTCCTTGTGCTTGGCTAGAGGAGACCGATTATGCTCGATGACCCACATTTGAGCTCACTTAATTAGCTGTGCCAAAGATGGAAACTCAATATGACTGCAATTGGAAGCCTCGATTTGAAATTTTGGGAAGAATTAGATGGTTAAAAAGTGAGAAGGCGAAATTTGGTTTCAAAACTATAAGCATGTTGTTAAAAGGAGAAAAAAGCAAGAAAGAAAGCCTTACCTTGTAGGAAGAGAAAATATGAACCTAAGTTTGAAGAAAAAGTATGAACTAAAAGTATGAAGTTATTGAAATGGTCTGGACAAAAGTTAAGATTTTGAAATAGTCTTTTTTTTTTTTTTTTACAGAAGATTTTGAAATGGTCTAGACAAAAGAAAAGATGAATAGTTACAACTATTATAAAAATAAGGAAAAATTGCACAAACCACCCCTAAACTATTAGGTTTGTAATAATTACACCCTTAAACTTTTGATTTGATCAATTACAACCCTCAAAGTTTTATAAGTGTTGCAATCTACTCCCAAATTTAAATTTGAATATTATAATGAAGGGTATAATTGTCATATTTAAAAAAAAAAATCTTCATCTTTTTCAATTTCTATTATCTCTCATTTTCTTAATATTCATTATCTCTTGATTTTTCTGACCTTAAAATGAAAATTAATAAATATATTTGGTTCATTTATTTTTCATCAATATACAAATTAGGATAACTCTCAAGAATTGAGAGTTAAAGTAGGAAAGTAGGACATATTTATATATAAATTTGCTAATATTTAATGAAATTAATAAGAACTTTCGCTCATTTATAACTTTCTTTCGCTTAAGCGAAGCATCCTATAGTTTTCTGAGTAGGATGCACTTAAGAAGTTTGTGTAACGGCCCGGGAATTCGGATCGTCACTTGAGGTTAGTCCCGACCGTTACGGTTATCGTTGGATTATTAATTGAGAGGTTCTTGATTTCTTGTTTGTTATTCATCCCGTTCTTGGTTTCTTGATTTTCAGGTGTTTGATGGATTTGTGGTTTGATGTATTTTATTAAGGGAATTAAAGAATTAATTGTGTATTGAGGGGGATTCGAACCAAGGCCCTTGGGGTGGTTGGTTTAAAGGAAATAATAAAGATTTAATTGTTTCCCCCGCTAGGACTCGAATGGGGGAATTATTGGTATTTTATGAATTAATTGGGATTAAAGAAATTAAAACAAGTTAGGGGTTTTTTGTATGGCTTGGCATTTTCACGTTTCTTCAAGCTCCCATTCCAGCCGTTCTCCAAGCGGGAAGTCTTCGCCGTCGTCCTCCTCTCCGTCCTCCCATGCGTGATCGATCTCAAGGTAGTTCTTCTTGTTCGTTCTTTGGTTCTTGTCGAGGGGATGCCTTTCTTTTATATCATTCGTTGGTTGTTGGTTTGATTGTTCGTCGCCCATTGAAGCAGCAGGATTCGCGTGACCGATCGTCGATGTACCAGCTCGCTGACCGCCGTTCGCCAAGCCGCTCGTCGAAGCATGCGTCGCACGCACACGCCAGCCCCGTCGATCACGTCTGCACCAGTCCGCCCGCTGCCGCACCAAGTCGTTGTCGTCCGCACGCACCAGCTCGATCGCGCCCTACCGCGCGCGCGTAGCCGCGTCGTCCAGCCCCTGTCGCACGTCGACCAGATCGTGCCAGCGCCTTCGTCTTCGCTGCTGTCCTCGGGTGAGTTGGTTGCTACCATATGTGTTTTGTGGGCTGCTTGCTTTAGGATGATTTAGTAATTATTGTATGCTCGTCTAAATTGCTAGGTGTGGTTGGAGTTCTTGTTTGGCATCGGTAAGAGATTTATCTAGAGGTTTCGCTCGTTAGTTTGCCAAGTAAGGACTTCTCACTGTGGTTCGTGGACTATTCGTTATAGCTTGATTTTTCGATTGTATGCTAGATATTGTTTACATGTTTGGAATGCTCTTGTATGCCTTATTTGATCGTATATGTTTTCTGGCTGTTGTGATAGAACCATGTTAGGTCTCTTGTTGTTAGCATGCTTAATCGATCGTTGTTCCATCGTAGAAATATGTAGGTAACTATATTTATCTGGAATGTTAGGAATATTTGTTATTGCATGTTGTGGCTAGATTTTATACATACACTGTGTCTATAGTAAAGGTTTGCAGGAGTCATCATCCGGGCTTGTGGCAGGATGTGTGGTTGAACCTTGTCTCTGACCCGTCACCTGGTTTAGCTAACTGAGGTGACAGTCTAGTCCGCGGTCTTGGGTGAGAGGCCATCAGGAAGCCTATAGGGTTGGGAGGATGACGAGGCTTGTCCCGTCCCCG
>JBBMEF010059690.1:0-11760 GCA_037832685.1 Sicyos baderoa | reverse complement strand
TGAAGTTGATATGGAGGCTATATTGGCGATTCCTATTTGTTCTACTACTCAACTGGATTCTTGATTATGGCATTACTTGAAAGACGGTGAATTGGGCTTGCCGATACCATGACGAATTGAACCCTATAAATATGAGTTCCAAAAACGCTCACGATCAGATCTACCGGGAGATCATCTCGGAGCCAGAGGGAGAGAATGAAAGGGTAACATGTAGAGCATGCGAAAAGTGAGAGAGACAAAATGGTAGAAAACCTAGGGATCCACAAACTAAATCTAATAAATTCCATATTTTCTTTTAGAAATAATAATAATATTTTTAATGAAATAATAATAATATTTGGAGAGAGAAATGGTAGGCTCTGTCATTTCTCAGTCTTGCGTTATTGGCTCAATGCTTTTGTTTTCTTTGTTTTTCTTTGTTTTTTCTTTGACATTTTGACATAAAGGACAGTGCTTTTGAGCTGTTTGTCTCATGCGGAGTGAACACTATTTTTCATCTTTATTTTATCAATAATATTTACTTATTATTAAAAGAGAAGAAACGTGGCAGTGTTTTTTTTTGTCCTATTCAAGAGGGATTTATTTATTTGCAATGAAAAATTATATTTAAATAAGTTTTTTTTTTTGTTATACAAAATAATTCGTCTTTTTATTATTCAAAATAACTTCTCATTTTTAATCAATTATTTATAATCATTTGTTGACTCTCATTTTTTATTATATTTTTTTACTATTCAAAATAATTCATTTTTATCTATTAATTTTTTATCATTTTTTTTAACTATTCAAAATGATTATTAATTTTGATTTCACATCAAAATAAATTATTATCTATATGCATGAATTTTTTATATTGGATAACTCTATCTTACTGTATATAAACTAAACTAATAACATTTTTGGGCTTCAAAACTCTTTTGAGCACTAGGTGATTATAAAGATCCTTAAGTTTTATTATTATTAATTTTTTGATAAATTATAAATGTGATTCATAGAAAATGATTTTAAAAATTAGAATTTTTTCTATAGACTAAAAAAAAATGAAATTCAATTTTTGTATTTTTAAAAACTAAAATAATTTTGATAAGAACCTAAAAAATAATCATTCTAATTCTTAATTATTGCAAATTAAATATATACAGAATAGTAATTCATGTATGAATTATGAGGGTATAAATGGATGATTGGTTGAACAAAAGAAACATCATTCATACATAAATAGCTAGCTTTACGTATTTATTACGACAATTTTTTTTCTTTTATCAAACCGTAGGTATAAATTTATAATTTCTAAAACCATACACTTACTAAATTTTAACATTCTCAGAAAGCATAGTGATTAAATCATAGATTTTAAAACTATATAGACAAATCAAGAGAGTGTGATATAGTGCATGCATAAAGAAAAGAATGAAATCTCAAAATACCCATCAAAATAAAGAGTGAGCTCTTCGTACAAAACAAATCAACGTGATATATAAAATTTCAATTCATTACTTGCAACAATCAAGACAATAACTTTGTAATGTCAACTCACTGTTTCTCTTTCCCATATTCAAATAAAGCACATCACGTGCAAAAATAAATATGCACATTATATTAAGAATTTTCCTTTAATATATATAGGAAAGGGGACAAATATCCGTTTTTGAAATCAAACTTGAGATACTGGTATTGAAATAATTTACAACATTACATAAGACTTCAAACAAACAAAAATCACATGTTAGTATTAAAAAATTCTAGATTCTATAAAATAAGCACAATGTTCGCTGAATAGGTGGTTCGCTGTTAGCAAAAATAATTGAATCTCTATTGCGAATTGCTAATGCAAATGTACATTATCGTTGAAGCAAGTTTTAAAGTAAGTAATAAGTCATCTTCACATGGAATTAAAATTTATTTCGTTTATACTTGTAATTAGTTAGTGCAAATGCGAATTTTTATAATAATTTGTCAGGTTGTTATATGATCAAGTAGTTTGGTAAAAAGTAGTTTTGAGTGAGTAAAATAATGTAAGAAAAGCTGCAGGAGTTCGCATAAAAAGTTTTCGCAGATTAATTAACAATTTCAACTAACGCTCAACTCACCTAGTTCTCTCGAATCTTAAGTTCGCTGATTTATACTGAATTTCTAGCAAACTTTATCTCTAAGCGAATACGAATTGCAAACTCTCGTTTACAAAATACCTAGATTAAAGCATAGAAATATTTACTTCTCTCAAAGCTAAATAATGAAATCTCTCAATTCTCTTCATATACTTTACATTTAGTAAACGGTTTCGTCGCGAATTAATTTAGCGAATAACTATCTTTGTTAATCCTGAATTGAAATTTAAATAGACAAGCGAATAATAACAACACTCAGAATTAAATAAATGATATTTATAAATGTAAATGTTTGAATAAAACAATAGAATTTAAAATATGCGAAAAACTATAAATAAAGCAGTAAATTGCGAAAAACTGTAAATAAAGAAATAAATTGGCGAAACAAATAATAAATATTGAATTGCCAACGACTTCAAGCTTCGAGCGTCGAGTTGGCTTCACGTACGGCAAGTCTCCTTAAAGGTACGATCGATTGATCTCTCAACTCTTTCCACTCTTCTCTCAGATTTTCTCCGTCGGCAGCCTTTTAGTCTCTATATATTTTTTTCGTCAATTCTTCGTCTTCTGTGTCTTCTTTTATAGGGAACAGATTGCGTCCGCTCTTCTCGCCCCACATTCTCCACTTTGTCCCGCTATTCTCGTCCGCTTGCACGACTTGTGGCTCTGATACGTTCTTGATCGAATGTCTGTCACGTGCCTCTTTTGAGTTGGAATGTAATCTCCTGGTTTGCGTTCGCAAGAATATCTAACAGCGAATATTGTTTCATATCATAAACAAGAACGTTAAATAATTCTAAATCCTAACAGATTATAGAAAAATACACCTTCCTTACTCAGGAAACCGTAAGGCTGTGAAGTTCGCGAATTTGTCTCGTTTAGAGCGAACTTTAACGAATTACTTATGAATTTTACTAACTTAATCATTGATTCCCTATATATATCCATTCGCGTTAGCGAGTTATTAACACCCGCAAACTTGAATTATTACTCGTCTCGAGTAATTGTACACAAAGAAAAAACATATGAAACCCATGGTAAAACATCATGTTTGTTAAATTCTACTTTCGTTTGACTTCACATCATGAATACATACTATATATAATTTTTATACATCAATGAGCACTATAATTTTGCATATTACAAAAATTGTTACCTGTCAATACGAAGTTGTGCATCGCTGTTCTCATTTCATTGTGAATTTTTATAGATATGCTGCTTTTTGGTTTCTATCTTCCTTCAAACTTGGAGTGGTTCTGTTTGTTTACCGACCTCTTCAACTTTGTTTGACTTTAATTTCACACCTTTTGCCAAAGCGAATGCTCTCCTTTTACAGTCTAAGATATTCGCTCCCATCATGATTGGGTGAATAGCTTGACTTGGACAACTAACCATTTGATTCGCTTTGTCTCTCATACATTTTGAATATGTCAAATTGGCAAGTGTTTTGTCCCCCTTGGTTGGTTTGCAATTTTCTTTGCATACTTCAGCTGGGTATACATATATATATATATATATATATATATATATTTTAATAGAATAAAACAAGTTTTTCGCTAAACCCATTCGTTGGATGCGATTTGTGGATAGAGATTGATTTAATCCACTATCAAGGTGCACACAGTAATACCCCCAAACTTTGAAAGATGCATTGTCCCAATGACATTAAAGGACCCCCTAAACTTAAACAAAGTTGCGAAGTTTTGAAATGAACATGGCTCTTTGTTAGTGGGTCGATATTTGACCGTAATGGGCAAATTATAACATCTACTTGGAACGAGTTACTTTGCATAAACTAACATACTTACAGTTGGCAATAAGCAATAGTACTAAAAAATATAGCAAAAATTGAAATATAAAGAAAAATAGAGTAGATATGATATGCATGTTCGCAAAAAATAAAAGTTAACGAACTAAAGTAAACATAAGGCGTAACTAAATTATTCAGAATGACAATAACTTGAAAGAGTAAAAATTCAAAAATGGAATGGTTTTGTATTTACCACTTCGCAAGATTTACATAGCGAACCAAAAATGACAAAGTTAAAATGAAGAAGAAGGTCTACATTTCGCCTGCCTAAGATTGGGGTTTAATACCCAACTAGGGAATGGGGGAAATGTTGGGCCACCTTCTATCATATTAAAGAAAGATTGCTCAACTCTATCGCGCTCTGAGAAATAGTTATAGAAGGCAATTTGACGAGCTTTGATATCTCGTTGTTCTGCCAAGATTTGGGATAGTTTTTCGTCGGAGTGCGAAGAAGTTGATGCTTGGTTCGCTGAAGGATTTGCTTGAGTGCGACGTGAGGTTGGAGTTGGTTTTGTAGGAGTTGGCTTAGATGGAGCAGATTTTTGTTTAGGAGGTAAGAAGTTCTTCTTTCTGGGCAATTTCGCGTCATTTGAACTTCGCCGAATGCCTTGCGTTGTTAACAACATGGAAATGGCATGCGGAAAAATGACGCGACAAGCTTTCTTGCCACCTCCAGCCCATTGGTAAATCTCATCTTTGATGATTCTACCAATGTTAATGGAGTGGTCGGCCATGATGCAGTAGATTAACAAGGCACGAGGAACTGTCATGGTAGTTTCGTGCGTTGTTGGCATCAGACAAGTGCTAACAAATGAAGCCCAGAATTTCGCTTCATTCATCAGATCGCTTGTGATTATTCTTTAGGCCTTCAACCCTTCATCCCATTACGCACCTTCGCGACAAATGGTTTGAATGCAGTCTTCTCTATCCTCCTCAGTGCATGTTGCCATTAAGATATCATAATCCGACTCGACATCTTCTAAGCCATACATCTTATTCCACGCCCTTGAATTCCAAAATATTTTTCTCCCTTGGACAAACGAAATGTGCTTTTCGCGGTCCAAGATGTTCGCGAAAAATTTCAACACTCCTTCGATCTTGGCCTCCTCCCAGATAATAAAGAATTGCCCCCAACTTCGTTGCTCGATTTCGAAACGGATGGAGGAAGGGTAGTGGACAAGTCTTCTGCGAAACCTTGTTCTTGTAAAACAGGTTTCTTTGTGACTTTGGCCATTTGTGCATTAATGATTGCACGCTTCGCATCCAACATTCGCAGTTCCTTTTGTGAAAGTTGATTGGTTTTGCAAACTCCCTGTTTTTTTCTAGGTCGTGGGGGTTCTGTTTCTTTGCGAATTGGCTGAGAAGTTTATGTTGGTGTTGGTTCGGGTTTGGAGATCGGTGTTGCGGTTTGGGGAGAGTTCACAGTGCTTTCCCCCAACTGTTGATCATCAGACTCTTGCAAGTCCTCATTTCTTCTTACAAACTCCATCCCCTCATTTAATTCAACACTGATAACTCGCTAAAGCGAAGGGATATATATAGCGAAACATTGAGTAAATTAGTGAAATTCATAAGTAATTCGTTAAAGTTCGCTCGAAACCAGACAAGTTCGCGAATTCACAACCTTACGGTTTTCTGAGTAAGGAAGGTGTATTTTCCTATAATCTGTTAGGATTATTTAACGTTGTTGTTTATGAGATGAAACAGTATTCGTTGCAGAGAATTTCGCGAACGTAAACCAGAAGATTACATTCCAACTCAAGAGAGGCACGTGGCGGACATCCGACCAATGACGCAACAGAGCCACAAGTCGTGCAAGCGGACGAGAATCACGTGACAGAGTGGAGAACATGGGCGAGAAGAGCGGACGCAACCTATTCCCTATAAAAGCAGACGCAAAAGATGAAGAAAGGACGGAAGAAATATAGAAACTAAAATGTTGCCGACCGAGAGAATCTGAGAGAAGAGTGGAAAAGAGTTGAAAGATCAATCCATAGTACCTTTAAAGAGACTTATTGTACGTGAAGCCAATTCGACGCTCAGAGTTTGAAGTCGCTAAGCAATTCAGTATTTATATTTGTTTCGCCAATTTATTTGCTTTATTTACAGTTTTTCTTTTATTGCTTTCTTTACAGTTTTTCGCAATTTACTGCTTTATTTATAGCTTTTCGCATATTTTAAATTTTATTGTTTTATTCAAACGTTTACATTTATAAATTTCATTTATTTAATTTTGAGTATTTTTATTATTCGCTTGTCCATTTAAATTTCAATTCAGGATTAGCAAGGATAGTATTCGCTAAGTTAATTCGCAACGGAAACCGTTTACTGAATGTAAAAGTATAGGAAGAGGATTGAGAGGTTCCGTTATTTAGCTTCGAGAGAAGTACATATTTCTATATTTTAATCTATGTATTTTGTAAACAAGAGTTTACAATTCGCATTCGCTTAGAGATAATGTTTGCTAGAATTTCAGTACAAATCAACGAATTAAGATTCGAGAGAACTAAGTAACTTGGCGTTTGTAGAAATTGTTAATTAATCTGCGAAAACTCTTACTGCGAACTCCTGCAACCTTTCATACATTATTTTACTCACTCAAAAACTAACTTTCACCAAACTACTTGATCACATAACAACCTGACAAATTGTTATAAACATTTTCGCATTCGCACCAACTTACAAATAGAAACGAAATAAATTATAATTCCCTGTGGAGATGACTTATTACTTATTTTTAAAACTTGCTTCAAACGATAATGTACACTTGCATTCTCAATTCGCGATAGATATTTAATTATTTTTCGCTAAAAGCAAACCACCTATTCAGCGAACAAGTTTTTGGCGCCATTGCCGGGGAATTATTAATTTGTTTATTTTATTTGTGAGTTATCCATAGTTTCATTCACCTTATATTGTATGACTTTCTCGCAGGAAAAGAAACTTTATATGCGTGGAACACCAATCGAGTCATTTGAACCTGAACCTGAAAGAGCTCTACATCACAGAATCCGCGAAAGAATCAAAGCAATGATGAATCACGATAACATTAGAGACGTTGACGTAGATCCTCAACAAGTAAACCCCCCGAGAGGTTTACAAGTTTATAATCTAATGATGATGGCCAACAACAGGGACATAGCTGTCAGGACGTATGCAGAACCTGATGTCTCTGATTTACAAAAAGGAATGATAAGAACTGACATCGGAGCAAGGGCATTTCACTTTAAGTCGATGATGAACACCATGTTGCAACATAAGACACAATTTCATGGATTATCGAATGAAGATCCTTATGTTCATTTGCGCGAATTCATGGGAAGATGTGACTCATATAAGGTTCCAGACGTAAGCCCCGATAAGCTTCGCTTGCACTTATTTCCACATTCTTTGCAAGGAAAAGCTAAGAATGGATGACAACAGTGGATGGAGTAGAAGATATTGAGTGGGAGGAATTGACCAAAAGATTCCTACTCAAATACTTTCCACCAAGGAAGTTGAACAAACTTCGCGATGCCATTGTTAAATTCAACCAGGAGCCAGGTGAAACATTATCAGAAACGTGGGATCGTTTTAAGGTAGCCGTTGGCAAATGTCCAAATCCTGGCATCCCGTTTTGTATTCATCTGAAGTATTTCTACGAAGGTCTAGATGATGCAACACAAGATGTGCTGGATGCATCAGTGAATGGAGCCTTATTATAAAAAACCTACAACCAAGCAACATAAATAATAGAGTCGGTTGCTCTAAACAGAAGTCAATGGAAGAATGAAGGACGAACCGAGCAAAAATCAGTAAAAACAGAAGATTCTACCATTCGACAAGAGCTAAAAGAGTTTTTAGAAAGGAAAACAAAAACTCTTCACATACTCAAAATGTGAACAGGATGCAAGAAGAGTTTTTAGAAACTTGTGCCATGTGCGGAGACGCACATTGATATGACGATTGCCCACACAAGACTGCATCGGTGAACTTCGTCAATGGATAATCAGCGAACCGACAGAACAGTCCATTCTCCAACACTTACAACCCTACTAAGAGAAATCATCCAAATTTTTCATGGAGCAATCAGGGAAACTCAGTTTCCCCAGATAAGACAAACTTTACAAAACCAGTTGGTTATTCGCAGAGTTTTAACCACGCGAACAATCAACCAGGTCATAATTCTAACTTTCAAACTTCTTCATATTCACGGGACAATAACCAATCATTTTCTAACAACTCTATGGAGAATATGTTGAAGGACTTTATGCAGACTCAGCAAGCCGCAGTGCGAAATCTAGAAATACAAATGAGGCAATTGGCCACCGAAGTAAGACAAATGCCATTTGGACAACTACCTGCAGACACTGAGTCAACAAAAAGAGAAAGAAAGGAATAGGTACGCACGGAGATGGAAACGACAAGGTACACAACATTTTGCAATTACGGTACACGTTTCCATTTTTAAATTACGCAAAATTTTAATTATTTCCCTTTTCAGTATTTAAATTTTTTTCAAGTAGAAGTTCGCAGTTGCAATTCGCAAGTTGCGAACTGGTTAGGAACTTCAAATTATGGAGTCTGAAAACGTCATTCGAAAATCCCATAAATCCGGAATTTTAATCATTAGAAAAGATTTCGAAGAGACACGTGTAGGGTAGGAGCGAAAAAATTAACGGTGGGATGCGAACGAGCGCCACTTTGGCGATTCAGTTTTTGATTTCTCGAAACTTGAATCAAAGGCTATAAAACCATCGCCTTCTTCCTAAAAAACCCTAACGTTCAGATTTTCAAAATTCTTCTCTGATCAAATTTCCAGACGCTTCGTTCTCTCCAAATCTCGTCCACGACCATGTCATCTGAGAAATTAAACACCGAAAACTCAAAGAAGATTGTGAAAATCGGTTCACAATCATCCCAAAACCCGAAACCTAAGCCGCAATGGCTTAGCAGTAAGGCAAAGGGAAAACAACCGGCGAGTTCTTCCATTCCAGACCCACCGTCGTCGAACAAGTGGTGGCTGAGATCCTAGTGCCCACTTTCGACGAGTTGGCTCAACAAATCAAGCTATTGAAAGCAAAGCTCAAAAGGAAGGAGCAGTTAGCAGAATCAAGGAATGATCGCAAGAAACGAAGGAAACTCTTGGGACTTAAGGAAATTCCTGAGAAGCTCTCAAGACTAGAGGAAGCGAGCAATGAGGAATCGGAGGAGCGAATGACGCCTTCGCAACAAGATCGCTTTCTGGGGCGATCTGAAGGTACATTAGCCATGCTCTCTATCGATGCAGAAGGGGGTGAACCAAGACTAACAACACCCAAAACCAGCGAACCCTCATCTCTGTTGGAAATTATAATTCCAGACAGTCTTGAACCTGAAGAGTTCGCTGTCAATATCTCTTCCCCCACCGCACACCTTAACTCACCTTGGAACCTTTGCTCTAACGAAGAGTTCGTTGCGAACACTCCTCAATGTGATCCAAATCCACAAATCACTTGTTGGGAGTTAGCCATAATTCCAACTCCAACTCAGTCGGATATCCGTTTGAGTGCTGAATTAAACGAGGGGATGGAGTTCGTAAGAAGAAACGAGGACTTGCAAGAGTCCGTTGATTAGCAGTTGGGGAAAAGTACTGTGAATTCTCCCCAAACCGCAAATCCAATCTCCGAACCTCAACCAACACCAACACAAACTTCTCAACCCATTCATAAAGAAACCGAACCCCCACGACCTAGGAAAAAGCAGGGAGTTCGCAAAACCAACCAACTTTCACAAAAGGAATTGCGAATGTTAGATGCAAAGCGCGCAATCATTAATGCGCAGATGGCCAAGGTCACAAAGAAACCTGTTCTGCAAGAACAAGGTTTCGTAGAAGACTTGTCCATCTACCCTTCCTCCATCCGTTTCGAAATCGAGCAACGAAGTTGGGGGAAATTCTGTATTATCTAGGAGGAGGCAAAGATTTAAGGGGTGTTGGAATTTTTCGCGAACATCTTGGACCGCGAAAAACACATTTCGTTTGTCCAAGGGAGTAATATATTTTGGAATTCAAGGGCATGGAACAAGATGTATGGCTTAGAAGATGTCGAGTTGGATTATGACATCTTAATGGCAACATGCACTGAGGAGGATAGAGAAGATTGCATCAAAACCATTTGTCGGGAAGATGCGAAATGGGACGAAGGGCTGAAGGCTGAAAGGATAATCGCAAGCAATCTGACGAATGAAGCAAAATTCTAGGCTTCATTTGTTCGCACTTGTCTGATGCCAACAACGCACGAAACTACTCTGACAGTTCCTCGTGCCTTGTTAATCTTCTGCATCATGGCCGGCCACTCCATTAACATTGGCAGAATCATCGAATATGAGATTTACCAATGGGCTGGAGGTGGCAAGAAAGCTTGCCGCGTCATTTTTCAGCATGCCATTTCCATGTTGTTAACAACTCAAGGCATTCGACGAACTCCAAATGACGGGAAGTTGCCCAGAAAGAAGAACCTCTTACCTCATAAACAAAAATCTGCTTCATCTAAGCCAACTCCTACAAAACCAACTCCAATACCACGTCGCACTCAAGCAAATCCTTCAGCGAACCAAGCATCAACTTCTTCACACTCCGACGAAATACTATCCCAAATCTTGGCAGAACAACGAGACATCAAAGCTCGTCAAATTGCCTTCTATAATTATTTCGCAGAGCGCGATAGAGTTGAACAATCTTTCTTCAACATGATAAAAGGTGGCCTGACATTTCCCCTATTTCCTAGTTGGGTATTAGACCCCAATCTTAGATAGGCGAAATGTAGACCTTTTTCTTCATGTCATTTTTGGTTCGCTATGTAATTCTTGCAGTGGTCAATACAAAACATTCCATTTTTGAATTATTATGTTTCGAGTTATTGTCATTTTTTATTAATGTAGTTATGCCTTGCGTTTACCCTAAGTCGTTAACTTTTACTTTTTTGCGAACTTGCATATCATATCTACTCTATTTTTCTTTATATTTCAATTTTTGCTATTTTTTTATTGCTTATTTTGCCAACTGTAAATTTGTTAGTACGCAAAGTAACTCCTTCCAAGTAGATGTTATAATTTGCCCTTGATGGTAAAATATCAACCCACTAACAAGGAGCCCTGTTCATTTTGAAACTTCGCAACTTTGTTTAAGTTTGGGGGTCTTTTAAAGTCATTGGGACAATGCCTATTTTTAAGTTTGGGGGTATTACCGTGTGCACCTTGATAGTTGATTAAATTAACCTCTATCCACAAATCACATCCAACGAATGGGTTTAGCGAACAACTTATTCAAAAAAAAAAAAAAACCAGCTGAAGTCTGCAAAGAAATGCAAACCAACCAAAGGGGGGGACAAAACACTTGCCAAAATTTTGACATATTCAAAATGTATGAGAGGCAAAGTGAATCAAAAGGTTAGTTGCGCAAGTCTAAAGCTATTCACCCAATCATGATGGGAGCTAATAACGTAGACTGTAAAAGGAGAGCATTTGCTTTGGCAAAAGGCGAGCGAATAAAGTTAAACAAAGTTGAAGAGGTCAGGAAACAAACAGAACCACTCCAAGTTTGAAGGAAGATGGAAGCTAGAAAGCAGCATATTTATAAACATTCGCAAGGAAACGAGAACAAAAATGCACAACTTCGTATTGACACGTAACAATTTTAGTAATATGCAAAATTATAGTGCTCATTGATGTATATAAATTATATAGAGTATATATTCATGATGTGAAGTCCAACGAAAGTAGAATTTAACAAACATGATGTTTTTCCATGGGCTTTCATATGTTTTTCCTTATGTACAATTACTCGAGACGAGTAATAATTTAAGTTTGGGGGTGTTGATAACT
>JBBMEF010059659.1:0-11763 GCA_037832685.1 Sicyos baderoa | reverse complement strand
GAAACTCTGTCGAAATTTCTAATGATTTAAAGTTTTTAATTCATGCAAAGTAAGTAAAGATCTAGGTTTAGGTCCTCTAGGAGGGCGGGTCTTTACAAAATGTTATCAAGCATTCATATATAACGGATTCTCTTAGGACTATTACCATAAAAAAAAAATAATAATAATAAATCTACTAACTGATCACTCCTATAAATAAACTAGTCAAAATAATCTTCGATAAAGTATTTACATTGCGCTGATACTTTATCAAAATTATGATTTTTTTTTTTTGAGATTACAACGATTGAGGGTGGCTCAAAAATATGATATTGATTGTTAAAGTAAATGAAAAAACACTTCATAAATAACTTTGATATTTGATTTTGGCATCTAAATAACCATAATATTTTGCAAATGATCAATTGCCAAAAAGCAAGAATTGCTAAAGAAGCAATGTATGTCATAAAACAAATCTCCAAACCATATGCCATTATTAAACTTTGGTCACCTTTTTCATACAAAAGCTTGTCTCCTCATCATGAAGAGTTTCTTCCTACGCAACCCTTCTTCAATTAACACACCAAACTTTCACTATCTTCTTCATTCTTCCCATCATGGGCAATTATTTATTTCTTACGTTTTTATTATAAACTTTACCTATATTCTATTTGTGTGGGCGGGCTAACATGAACATAATTTAACCGATTACATAAAAGAGGAAAAGTCCCCTTGCACATACCAAATAGCTTAGTAACGTAATGGTTTCATTGTTTAGTTGTAAATCAGTTCAACGTCACTGGATTGCGCCATCGAGTTTATCAATACACATTGCAAATAAAAATATATTTCATATATATACATGTTATAGGTAAAAATAAAATAAAATTTAAAATTCAATTCGGGTTAACTTTGATACGCTAATGTTGAACTGATTTACAACCAAACAATAAAACCAGTGTGTCATTGACCCATTTAATTTTTGGATTGAGTTTAGTAATTAAGAATTAAACCAACTTACAAAGATAAACTTATTTTCTTTTGACCAACCACCAAAATAAGTGTGTACTTTATTGACACGGTGGACTTTATTGACACATTTATTCACTGGACATGCTCTTCTCAATCCCAAACTATGAAGCTCAATATTATGGGAGCTATTTTATGGTGTTTATGGAAGGAGCGCAATGCTAGAACCTTCGACGACAATCATGTTGATAAAAGCCCCTCGGCCGTATGGGAAAACGCTATCATTTTATTTGCTTCTTGGTGTTACAAATCTTCTATGTTTCATGACTATGACATTGCCTCTATTGCTTTAAATTGGAGAATTTTTTTGTAATTTTTCTCTGACCTTTGTATGCTTCTGGCGTACCGTAATATAAGTATCTTTTTTCGAAAAACCAAAATAAGTGTGTACTTATAATTATAATTAAGAGGTCGTGGGTTCTAATCTCAAATTCTTAAATTCAAAAAAAAAAAAAAAACTATTATTTTCACCTCAAATTATTCTAAGAGAGGTTTAATTTTTTATTCTCCTATGAAACTTATTATTCTTCTTTTTAAAATTTCTTTAGATTCACTCAATATATCTTGTCATGATGTAAGTTTATTCTATCAACTTCATTCTATTTTGGCTTGATTTAGTGGACGATGTAGTTATTATCATTTGAAGGTCAATGATTCAATTAATTCATCACTCCAACAACAATAAAAAAAAAAAAAAAAAAAAAAAAAGCATCATTAGGCAATTTAAAGAATGTATTGAAATGTTTTGACATCACACTCTTAAATTTTTAATTTGATCTCAATCCTAAATCTTCCTAGTTGTTGCAACTATATTTTAAATTTGATTGATCAACCAATCTCATACTTAATGAAGTGTTACAATCAAGTTTTGTACTTGACAAAGTAATAAAAAATTAATATAAAATGTCGTTAGAACTTTAATCTTCAACATAATAGAGAATTGATTGCAAACTTACTAAAGAATTAAAACAAATTAGCGAGGGTCAATTAACTTACCAAATTCAAAGTTTGTGGGCTGATTACTTACACTTTTAAATTTTCAAAATTAACTAAATCTTATATTTTAGAGATGGTTTGCACAATTTTCTTAAAATAAAATGAAGAAAAGAAAACATATATTTAACTTTTTATAACCATAAAAAAAGACTCAGGTGGGCAAAAAGGGTTTTGAGATGCAATAGTATGATAAATTCAATTTAGAAGATTTTGGATGTATAACAAAAATTGGTTAAAAAATTGGATCTATAACACAAAACTGAAAATAATTGCACATATACCAAAATTCTGAGTGATTGAACTCAATCGAACTCAATCAATAACTATTGATTGGAACTCAATCAGTTGAGCTCAATCACTTAACAAACTGATTGAGTTCAATCACTAGTCATTGATTGAGTTCGATTGAGTTCAATCACTCAGAATTTTGGTATAAACGAACTTTGATAAAAATGTGCTATAATTTTAATAGAGAACCTTAAAGTTGGTATATACAACAAATTTTCTACAATTTATGATTGCCAACTACTTAAAAATTAATTTCCTACAAATTTCGTTAACATTCAAATGTTGTAGGGTCAGGCATGACATTAGTTAAGGTACGCACAAACTAGCCCACACAGTGACGAATATCAATACCAATACCAATATCAATATATATATATATAACCTCTTGTGTTGCATTATTTTTCCCATTCTCCCTTCATTTTTGTCCCTCTCCAAAATTGAGAAATCTCACCAATTTACATCAACAAAAATGACAATAGAAAGATCACAAACCCCACCCCAACCCCCTCATCTTCGCATTCAAGTCCCACACATATTTGAAGATTACACACAACAACAAAACAACCATCACAAAACCACAACATCGCCATGGCTTAAACCCGTTCCCTCTCCCTCTCCATCCCCGCAAAATTCAAAACGACCAAACCAAACCTGGCTCGACAACCCGGACCGCGGTCCATACCTACTAAAACTAGCTCGGGACACAATAATATCCGGCGATAATCCAACCAAAGCATTGGACTATGCACTTAGAGCTGCAAAGTCATTCGAGACATTTCCCGGTCTAGGCGTTGAGCTGCCCATGAGCTTGCACGTGGTAGCCGCCATTTACTGCCGGCTCGGGCAGTTCGAGGAGGCCATTCCGATTCTTGAGAGGTCGATTGAGGTTTCGAAACCCGAGAACGGGGTGGATCATGCTTTGGCTAGATATTCGGGGTTGATGCAGCTTGGGGACACTTATTCCATGGTGGGACAGTTGGATGAGTCCATTTCTTGTTATGAGGCTGGTTTGATGATCCAGATTGATGTTTTCACTGATTCTGACCCTAGAGTTGCTGAGACTTGCAGGTACAAGCTTGGCTTAGTTATTTAACTTAATTCATATATATTTGCCTTGATTTTTTCTTTTTTTTTAGTTAAAATTCAAAAGAAACCACAAACTGTACGTAGAAGGTATTACTGCTTTTAAATAAAATAGGAGTTAAATACCAATTTTCATGACCGTATAGTTGAATCAATCTATCTTATAAATTGTGAGGGTTTTTTTCTAATATAAATTGGGAGGAAAGGGATTACAAATACCGATTCCAGAAATTGAATCCATGACCGTGAGTAGAAATTAATAAATTAGCACCAAATTAGATAACCAATTGCGCAGGTTTTTTACGTCCAACAAAAAGTGCTCTTTTGGGGTTTATTATTTATGGAGTGGATCCCAATTAATTTAAATTTTGGACTCAACTTTCATATATTATATTAGATAATTAAGAAGTTTCATCTCAAAAGTGCTTTTAAAAATAAATGTGAGGGACTCAATTATTTTGATAGTTTGTCAACCAATATAATATATATGGTAATGGTCGATGGTTTGTGATATCATCGGCTAATATATACATAATCACTAACGATTTGTAACATTGTAGATCATTATTTATAGATCGGCCAATATATACGGAAAGCTGTCGATATATTAGTCCCTTGACAATTGGTATTACATTGGCTGACGGTATCAAAAACCGTCAATGAATGTATAATATACGTCGATATATAGTTGTCGTATCATCGAGGAGTAATCGTCGACAATTACAAGTATTTTTGTAGTGAAACCAATTAACAAAAATAAAGAATAATCATGTATTTTATTAAGTGTGAGATCTCTCTAGCTTCTAAACTGAAAAAAAGTTAAGAGGCAAAATATGTAATGAAGACCTATAAAAAACTACTACAAGGATACATCAATATAAAATAACAAAGTTTTAAGAGTATTATTTAGAGTAATAATATGTACTAATTAATGACAGGTATTTAGCAGAGGCACATGTACAAGCAATGCAATTCAAAGAAGCAAAGAAATATTGCAAAAAAACTCTTGACATCCACAAACAACACAGCCCACCAGCATCTCGAGAAGAAGCGACCGACCGTCGTTTAATGGCTTTAATTTGCGAGGCATTGGGCGACTATGAGTCTGCATTGGAGCACCTCGTTCTAGCCAGCATGGCCATGATCGCGCACGGCCACGATGCCGAGATTGCTGCCATCGATGCTAGCATCGGCGACATCTATGCCTCACTATGCCGCTTTGATGAGGCCATATTCGCTTACCAAAAGGCCCTCACTGTCTTCAAGTCCACAAAAGGAGAATCGCACCTCTCCATCGCCTCGCTCTTCATTCGTCTTGCCGAGCTCTACAACCGCACTGGCAAGTCCCGAGAGGCTAAAGCGTACGCTGATAACGCATTGAGGATCTACTTAAAGTCTCCCACGGGTAAGAATTAACATATCTGTCAATATTATCTTGATGTATTTTATAAATACTCATAAAACATAAAAGAACAAAAAAAACATCATCTTTTAATCCAATATGAGTACAAAGGCTAATCACAAGATAGTTTCAACAAGAATTGAATTAACTAGTGTGAAGAATTGAGTTCAAACTAGTATGAATAGCATGAATGACTCGATAATTAAGAGGTTACGAGAGATCGAATCCTCTGCCTCAAAAAATGGTTGAAGTTAGAAAAGATATTCTCATAAAACATAAAAAATGGTTGAAGCTAGAAATGCTAATAACATAATAGATAAAATACTATTTTGATTTAAGGCTAGTTCCATTTTAGTTCATCTACTTTTAAAATCTAATTTTACTTCATGTATATCAATAAAATTAAGCATTATGGAGTGGTTCAGTCAAGGAAGATCTTAAGGTGCTTAAGGTGATGAGTTTAATTTATGGTGGTCACCTATTTAACAATTATAATTTCTTACCAGTTTCCTTGACATCCAATTTTAACAGAAGTAAAGGCATAAAAATATTATTTAAAACCATCCTAAAATGGCTTAAGAGGTCAAAGAGAGTCTTGGGATGTTTAAGCTGGCCCAGACAGTCATAGATATAAAAAATATATATATTTCTAAAATTTATAAATTAACAATAAAAAAATAGTAGGAATCAATTTTTAGATTTATTATTGAAAGTGATTGGACTAAAACTAACATTTAAGAGTATAAATACAAAATTGGAATTTAATCCAAAATACAAAAATCAAAATGATATTTTAACCTAACGATATCTATACCATGTTGTCCATATTTTAATCTTCGGTTGCAGGAGCAACGTGTGAAGACCTCTCGAGTGGGCTAGTGGAGATAGCCGCGGTCTACGAAGCCGTGAACGAACCAGACGAGGCATTCAAGGTGTTGCAGAGGGCGACGAAGGTGTTGGAGGGCGGCGGGGGGCAACGGAGCGCAGTGGCGGGAATCGAGGCGCAAATGGGGGTGATGTTGTACATGGTGGGGAGGTATGGAGAGGCAAGGAAGGCATTTGAAGGGGCAATAGGGAAGCTAAGAGGGGCAAAGGGGGAAAGAATTAAGAGTGCAATGTTTGGGGTTTTGTTGAACCAAATGGGATTGGCTTGTATTCAACTCTATAAAATTGGTGAGGCAGTTAGGTTGTTTCAAGAGGCTAGGGTTGTGTTGGAGGAAGTGTGTGGAGTGTGTCACTTTGATACTCTTGGTGTTTGTAGCAACCTTGCTGCTGCTTTTGATGCCATGGGAAGGTAAAACAAACATATACACTAAATTCGCTTTTGTTTTTACATTACTTCTGAATCGTCGAACGTATATTTAAGGGTCGGTTTGATAATCATTTAATTTTTTAGATTTTTTTATTTATTTTTAAAAGTTATGAATTTGTAATATTTTTTGTACATTAACTTAGTGATCAAAAGAATAAAATTAAAAAAATTATGAATTTAATCTATGCTAATTATAAACTTGAGAGATAATTTTCTCAAATGTTGTGGTCAAAGGTTCTATGGTTTGTCCCATTAAATTATCTTTTTATTAGAAAAATTTTGAATCGTTTTTAGTTAAGTTTGAAGAACAAATCAAGTTTTTATAAACTATGAGATTGAGTTTGATAACCATTTTACTTTTGTGAATTATGATAGTTTAGTTTCTTCATGATTTTTTTTTTTTTTCTTTTTTTAAAGTTTTCATCTTCTTTTTAAAAACACATTCAAGTTCTCAGATTTCAAAGATAAAATCAAGTGTTTAAAGCTATATATATATATATATAGTTTTTAAAACTTTACTTATTTAGTTTTTAAAACTCTACTTATTTAGTTTTAAAATTTCAGATCTTTTTAATTTTCCTTCATTATTTTTTCCATGTGTAATAATAACAAGTTTATGAAGAAAAAAAAATCAAAACTTAGCATGGTTTTTTAAAACCTGGGTAATATAATCAACATTTTGTACCATTATCTCTTAATAAAATAGTTATCTTACTCTATCCGCGGACGTAATTAACACACTATTAATAGATTACGTAAATTTTTGTATTTTATTTTTACATTCTTTATTAATGTTTTCTTGATTGTAGTTCCGATTTTCATAACAATTGGGTATCAAAACCATATTTCATGTAAAAGTCGTGACAAAACAAGGAAACCCATAAATAGGTACCTAGTATTGATAGGGTTTAATCTTTTAAAATAATAATCAAATGATTATCAAACGAGATGTTAATAAATTATAAATGAAATTGTTTTGAAAATAATTTGTGTCCATATATTTATATGCAAGGGTTGAAGAAGCAATTGAGATTTTAGAGCACATCCTAAAAGTGAGGGAAGAAATGCTTGGAACTGCAAATCCAGAAGTTAATGAGGAAAAAAGAAGGCTTGAAGAACTTTTAAAAGAAGCAGGAAGGGCTAGAAACAAAAAGGCAAAATCATTACAAATTTTGCTTGGCTCTAACTCCCTAAGGATGAACAAAGAATTAGTAGCAAAGAAATGGCCAGCAGGTGGCTTTAGTTTTAGAGGTTGAGCAAATGTCGAACTCGCATACGCCGATTGAGCTATTATTCTTATTGACATATAGATCTCTTTTCATATACATGTAATGTGTACCCCACGTCTTGGTAACGATAATTTCATTTGATCGAATGATAATCGTTGTTTGGAGTTTAATTAAAGAAAAAATTTGATCTTTGATTCAAAAAAATAAATTGATCTTTTCTTTTAAAGACATTTTTTAAATATGACGTATGTAAGACACATATAACGAGTTACATGAATGCTCTCCAATTAGAACAACGATGGAGACATAAAGGATTTAATATATACTAATAACCATTGTTGACAATGTTTTCCATCACATTGTGTTACGTATTTTCATGATGTTTGATACAGAAGATAAATTCGTTTCTCTCTTTCTAAATCCACCAAAAATAAATCTCGACCCTAACATGTTAGTTTGGATAACTCCACGTTGAGTAATAATCTAAGTTGAACCACTGAAGTATTGTTTTTACATAATTATAGGTTATGAGTTGAATCTTAAAAACAAAAAAAAGTGTAATACAACCAAAAAAACTCAACTCAATCCAACCTGATAATATAGAGTTGGGTTTGATTGAGTTTTTCTAATGCATAGGTTGAGCAGGTTGGCAAATTCGACCAACTCAAAAATTTCTTCGAGTCTAATCCAAACCGATGCATTGAGGACACTCAAACTAAACCTTTTGATCTCATGGTGAAATTTTTGAAAACGATGTAGCATTGTGTAATTGAACATTTCGACAATGATTACTCAATTTAAGTAATTAAACATCTCTTGATTCATGTTTAAACCTTATGAAACATGTATTAAATGAGAATCAGTTCAATATCATAAGTTCGATTCTCAGAATTGATATTTATTTCCCTTCTACCATTATGTACTAAAAAAAAGCCCATGAACATGTTTGTTGATTAAATTGACACCTTAACTAGGTCATATGTTTGTCCTAAATAAACATCAATGTTAAATAAATTTCTTAAATATTGAATTTGAGACTTCATATTTTATCCTCCAAAATTTCGAAATTCACCTTGAGGAATGTTGCACAACTTCACTCATTTTTTATCCCAATATTCTCTCATTCTTAGGAAAGTAAAGGAATACAAATATGATTTTAAATTAATATTCTTTAGTACTCCTTAAATTAAAAGAAAGACCTTAACAAAAATATTGTTTTAATGACTAGAAGGGAGTTAAATACATCATTGAGAAGTTATATATATATATGAGAGAATAATGAAGATCAATCATTTTATGAGTTCGAATATCCTACTAAAAGTGTATATGATTTGGATTGAGTTAAGTTAAGAGAATTTTTTAGACAAACTCAGAATATCGGATTGGTCTATCTTACGACCTATGCATTTGAGCAACTCAACCTTATATTTTTTAGGTTGAATTCAGTTCTTAAATTGTGTTAATCTCTTATTTCTTCCATAAAACAACTCTATTCATACCCACAAAATATATATAAAAAAAAAAAGATGATACTATACTTTAATTTAGATTATTTATCTTATTAGTACATGTTATTTACCAATATACTAGGAACTTATCTTATTAAATAATTTCTCTTCTCACAAAACATATACATATATAATTTGGATCAACCCAAAAATTGGTCAGCCAGCCTTACAACCAATTCAACCCAACAAAAATAATAAAATCATAATCAATCTCAATCTAAATATAATTCGGATTAGAGTTTGGGATTGAGTAGTCTAGGTTGTCGGTTCTTTTGTATACTTGTATATCCTACACTTATTTATGGAAGAATTAAAAAAATAATAAAAAAAATAAAATATGAAATCGGGTCGGGTCGGGTAATTTGTGCAAATCGTTTCCCTGCCTCATTCATCTAAGAACTTCGAAGAATCAAATCAAATCCCTCGAACCAGTTTCAGAGAAGCGAATCCGACGAAACCTTGAGAAGATGCCGGTCATGGAGAAGCTCAAGATGTTCGTGGTTCAAGAGCCTGTGGTGGCTGCATCCTGTTTAATCGCTGGATTTGGTACCTTCTTTTTCCTGTTTCAAAGCCCTAATTATTGTTCATTTTTCTTTTGATCGATTTCATGAGAATCCGTATGCTTTGTTTTGTGTTTTTTCTGATCAGATCTATTCACGGTGAAGCGTACATATGTATATATAATCGCGATTGAATGCTTCTTATTTGACTGAATTGATTTTCACATCTGCGCTTTTTTTTTGTCGGATTTAGCTTTTTCTATGAATGTTTTGCATGTCTTTAGTTACCTTAAATTTGTTAAAATTCTTGGATTTTTTTTTTTTTGATATCCGTGACCAGGCGAGTTTTCGTGCACCTGTATGAAATTAATTACTGGGTAGGTAGCCACCATGGATTGAAACCATCACCTTATTGTTAAGATGCTTGGATTAATATTTTATAAATACTTAGTCCCAAGGGATGGTCTTGTTAGTGGAGGTTTGGGATCTTCAAAGTATGTTTTTTTGGAGGTCTCGAGTGAGCTTAATTGTAAAATCTCTTGTTTTGTCTCAAGTTTGGGCATTGAGATAGATGTGTGCGCCCCCGCGGATATATTCCTCGTTTTCGAAATAATACTTATTAATGTTTGAGATTGGAGTTTTGGAACTTTTAGTTTTAGCTGTTGAAAAGAGTTGCCAGCCCAAGGCATATCCATCCACCTATGTTATAAGTTGTTTTAAAGGAGGGGATTAGATTGGAATTGGGAATGGTTGTCATGGCCTCTGAGTCCTGACCATTGGCTTTCTGCAGCTCCTAATGGATGCTTTCTTTGCATCTCCTAGCTAGTATTTTATCAAGTGTGAAGTGCAATAGTCCTTTAGAATTTGAGTTGAGACAGAGACACAATAAGAGGCAAGAGCATTTGTAAAGTGAGATGCACTATCTATGTGACTCTAAAAGCCCTCAATATAGAGACAGAGAAAATTCAAAAATAACTATTGAAGACAAACAACAGTTCACATACGAAGAGTGCAAAATCCTACAACTAAAATTCAAATTTATGATGTTGTCTGCAACTACCATTAAACTCAAGGAATGATTAATCAACTTCATAACAATTCCGAGGTTCTTGCTCAATCTTATCGAAAGTTGGAAAATGGTGGAAAGGTAAAGGTGAGCAAAGTTAAAAAACATCAGAATTGAAAGTGAAAGCTTACAATTTTATTGTACATAACAGTTCCATATAAGTTCATCATGTCCCATTCCATTTGGAGATGTTGTTGTGCAAGATAGATTTGGGAATTATGTTCTCCGAAGTTCTACCAAGAATTTGGCATCCCTATGAACTGTGCGCTTGCAGATTTCTTTGATTGGCTAATGGTTGTAAAAAATTTGGCAATTTTGTTTGATTACATTGGAAGAGCAAAAATGGACTGTATTCAGGGAAGTAATGCCAAATTTAACAAACAATATATAGATACATAGTACAATCCCCAAGGGGTGGTATGCTGGTCGAAGGCTTGGACTTGAAGGTGTGCTCTCTCGAGGTCTTAGGTTCAAGACTCACTTATGACATTAATTTGTAGACACTTTTTGTGTCTCTATTCCTTCAATGTCTCCCAGTGCCGCCGGGCCTAGAGACGGACGTGGTTACCCTAGGTATTAGTGGAGCAAAAACTTCAATTTCCTGATTTCATAAAAAATATAAAAAAATAATAAAAAGATTTAAATCAAAATACACGTACCTTTGGTTCAAGAAAGGTTATGATGATTGATGAGATAGTGCCTTTGATGTATAGTATAGTAGTAGTAGTGCACTGTTAAATATGAACTCAGATGATGCAATATTTGTAAGTAAGATAGCCACAGGTTAGGGTGGGTTGGTTGGTTGGTTGGTTGAATGTCAACAATTAGATCTGCTCTAAAGTATTTTCTGTCTTTCATCTAGCTACTTCCTTCCCTCTAGTTTTTTTGTCAGAGACTCAGAGTTCTTATTTTCTGTACTCTTGACTTTAATAAATAGCTTTTTCATAACTCCATCCATCACTTCATAATTACTAAAAGCTACCGTCATCTTATCAATATTTATTAAGAAATTCGTCTTTCACACTCAAACCAGTCTCTAAAATGCCTGATCAAACACAACTGCCACTATATTAGAAACAACCCCTTTTTCCACGTTTTTTTATGATGTCATCTCATTTTGAATAACGAAAAGACTCGCATATTTTCTTTACCTTCTGACCCAACAGCTCTTTTCTTTTCTTTTTTTTGTTCCGATCTTTGAAACTTGCCCCACCAAGCCCAACTTTTGCCAACAACCCCCTCTTTGTTCATGAAACCCCATATTTTGGCCCATCATTGACCCAACAACTCTAGACTTAGGGCTGTTCATCGGTCGGTCGGTGTCGGTTAATGGCGAAAATCGACACCGAAACCGACATGTCGGTTAGACAA
>JBBMEF010059648.1:0-11763 GCA_037832685.1 Sicyos baderoa | reverse complement strand
TATCTTTTCCATAAATATCTAGATTTGATTTGATTTTATCTTATTTATTCCTTGTGGCCTACTCTAGATATTATTTGATTTTATCTTTGATTTTATCCTTATTGGCCATACTCTAGATTTGATTTTATTTTATCCTTGTGGCCTAATCTTTTCCAATTTGACACTCCTGCATTAGTGCTTATGTTTCCAGTGATAACACCTCGGTAACGATCGAATCTTATAAAGTTTTCTTCTTCAAAAGTTTATATATTTGAGTTAAATTTAATCCTTAAGATGGTCATTTATTCAAATTAGTTATTTTAAACATTCGTTTGTTGGTAACTTTTTCAGTGTGCAATATAATATATCAGAAAAAAATTTCAAAAAAAAAAAAGAGTATCGAAGATCCAAGGCACATTAAAGTTTTTGTTATTTGTTTATGTGTTGTTTCTTTTTAATTTAGAGTTATTCATCCTAAGGTTAAATACTCTAGTTTAGTTTGTGAAGGTCTATTGTTGAATTGGTTTTTATCAAGTTTAAAGCAAGATTGCACCAAATTTTTAGACCAGCCCTTATATTTTTTACCTAGTACCAAAAGCCTACCTTTGAGTGTTAAACACGAGTGTCCCGAGTTAAATCTTAGTGAGAAGTGTGGAGAGGTCCATTTTGATATTTTCAACATGGCACATAATGCTATTCTTCAAGCCCTTCAAAGTTTGACAGAAATGATGAGAGAAGAAATGGAAGAAAGAAGAGCATATCGCAAATTAATGTCTACAAGGTACATTCATCCTAAAACTCATATTTTTTCAAATTTTAATACTTGGAGCAATGATATTTTTGTGCATCAAAATGATTTAATGCAACAAAAAGGAAAGCTTGTGGCTGCCAAAAGAGTAGAGGTTAAGAGCTCCAATACAAAAAATAATGAAGTTCCAAAGGAGGTATGAGAGAAGTCTAGTACTATTCAATTATCTTTGGAAAATGATAGCTTATGTGATGAAGTTAAGTATATGGTCTATTGAGAAAAATGAGAGAAAAGCCAATATTGTGAGCTTGTGTGAAAAAACCAATGAGGATAAGTCTATTTTGTTTTCAAAGCAAAATATTTTTAGACTTTTATATAAAGGAACTTGCTATTTAACGGGCGAGCTCAAACCATGTTTGTCTAGTGTTTCTTTTGAGTTCTTACAGGAAGCGTATGAACTTCTACAACGTATTGAAACAAAGCCTCATTCAAAAGTAAAGAATGACGACAAACTCAATGCCAACTTGTTTATTATGATGAAATACTCCAAATTTGCTTCAAAGTTCATCCTTGGCAGCAAGCATAAGGTGTTCAAACCCGGGAATAAACATCTTGATTTGAGGACAAATCCTTTTAAAGAAAGGGGGGATGATACGAATCGAACCAGTAACTTATTATATTCACATGAAGGAGCAATTACAAGATGCAAGAAAAGAAGAATCCAAGAACCTTATAAAGATTACAATGTACAATTTTAAAGAAATGGGGGATGATACGAATCGAACCAGCGACTTATTATATTCACATGAAGGAGCAATTACAAGATGCAAGAAAAGAAGAATCCAAGAAGCTTATAAAGATTACAATGTACAATTTTAAACGAAGAAATGATATGGATTAGAACGCCACCCAACATTCAATGTTTTTTTAATGTTTTAGGTTATATTTGACAAAATGGTCATTTTTTGTAATAGTTTCATTTTTTAGGTTAATCATTTATGGTAATAGTTTCCTTTTTTTTAGGATTAATCATTATGGTAATAGTTTCATTTTTTTAGGTTCAATCATTTATGGTAATTATGTTAGTTTTCTTTTTAGGTTTAATTCTCTTAGGCTATAAATAGCCATGAACTAAGTTGTATCATGGCTATTTATAGCATAAGAGAATTAACAGTTATGAATATCCCTAGATTTCGTACTTGAAAATTTAAAATAAACTAAAATCATTAAAGAAATTAACTAGGAACCGGTTCCTGTTTCGAAGATACATGTTCCAAGTAAATACATTTATATCGCCTCCCTGGCCAGAGATTTTTAAAACAAAACAACTCCTTTCATTAAGATAAACTCAAAGAATCCAGATGGATGTTCATTCATAAAAACCTAAGGGCTCCGTGCCCTGTCTACATGAAATGAAAACAATTCAAAATTGTTTACATAAAGACTCAGAGTTCAATAAGTTTAAAACATAATAATCAGAGGTGACATTCCATGATCTATTCTCAACTCCTCCGGCCATCAGCGACACTGCTCCAAGTTACCTGTGGAACCACAAATAATAAGGGTGAGCAAAACTAGTTTACTCAGTAAGAATCCCCGACCGGGGTACAATACGTTAAAACTTAACATCCAGCTAAAAGTATACAATAAAAAACGATACTTACTTACTCTTCCTTTTTCATTCGTTTCTTAGCTTTCTTTACTTTCGTAGCGTTCTTTACTTACTTAGCTCTCTTACAATCACTTAACCTACAAGGATGCCTTTTTGCGGACTTACACCTTTAGGCTTACACAAACACAACAGTAATCTTGAGCTCTCAGTCTTACTTGCCCATCTTTTCTTGGCTGTCTACTACGAGTACACTGTCCTCAAGATCCCGAGGGAGCTCTCCACTCGGCGCTCGTGCGCTAAGGACCCCATGCTCCTAAAACCAGGTAGTAGCTTGGTCGAAGGCTAACTACCCTGATCAAGGTTCGCATGCCCTAAAGACTCAGATTGGTGTCACCGAACATCGGGGGTGAGAGACCTCACACGAAACCGATGTCAGTCCTACCCACCGTACGCCTGCAGTTAGGATACGTCCAAGGTAGGCTCGCACCAAATGGAACGGTCCTACTCAAAGGCGGCAATCTTGGGACCTTGCCGACACGCTGAGATCGTGTCGACGGTCGGGGACGGGACAAGCCACGTCATCCTCCCGACCCTCTAGGCTCTAATGTGGTCGCTTTGCCCAAGATTGTGGACTAGGCTACCTCCATGGTTAGCTAAACCATGGGGACAGGTCAGAGATAGAGTACTGCCTCGCATCCCTGCCTGGGTGCATAAACTACTGCACTAGCCCGGATGATGACTCGTGCTGTGATAACTCTCAAGAATTGAGAGTTAAAGTAGGAAAATAAGATATATTTTTATATGAATTTGCTTATATTTTATGGAATTAATAAGAACTTTCGCTCAGTTATATCATTGTTTCGCTTAAGCGAAGTGTCCTATGATTTTCTGAGTATGAACACACTTCGTGTGAAACTATTAACAAAGCGTGCAAGTATACACGTTTGTGTAGCAAGTTTAGTTATTGTAAGTCCAAGTCGAATTCACAGGGAACTTCGTTGATTGCGAAAAAGTGTGTATTGTGCTAGGGTCAAGAAAATGTAAAACAATTGTGTAGTGAAAGGTTGTTGGTGTTCTATAAACTAAAATTATTAATAGTTAGGAGGTTCGCAGTCAGCGAAGGGCAACGAGGTACACATCCAATTCTCGAACTCTCTTGAGTTCTCAACGACACTCTCTCGAGCACTTAGTCAATTCTCTCGAACCTAACTTATAGATCTAAGATGTGCTCCTAGGCGAACCTTATTTTTGCGGGTTCGTTATAACCTACGATCAAGATAGTGCTAACGAGGGTTCGTCACTTGCTCCTCTCGAAGTCAAGTAAAATTGCTCACTGGTTTCTCAACGTCGTAAGCGAAAACACACCCTATGTTAAGCATCTATTTCGTTACTATTACATTCTTACGAACTTCATGCTTCCCTTAGACCCTCTAACTATAAAATTTAGCTACTCATAATGTGATAAACAAACATAATGATAAAGGAAATGACAGTAGACATGAGATAAAGTTCGTAAACAATGAAAATAATGAAGAAATGTAAAACACAAGTAAAATAACCGAGAATTAGAAAAAGCCTGAATAAATCCTTCTGAAATAAATGTCGGTTGAAGTTTCGGTAATAAGTCTGCTACAATGTCAAAAAGCGTAGATAACGAACTGAAAAGCGTAAAAGTTAGAAAGCAATAAATTGGTGTACTTTAAGAGTTTCGACAATTCTCTTTTCTCTCTCAAAATAATCAACCCCTAAAAACTCACAACTCTTCTCTTTTTATAGTTATTCAGCCGGAGACTCCCCCACGATTTGCTTCCGACTTCTTCTCCATGTTCTTTTGTGTCTGTGGCTAAGAATTATCCTCAACGAACGACCGAGATTGAACAGACGTCAACCAGATGAGTGCCACGTGTTTCTTGCAGATATATTTTCCTTGCACTCTTCGTTATGTTTGACTTCGCTGTGATGGATTTGTGGACTTGCATTTGTTGACTTCATTGTTTCGTCGTAGACGAAGGGCTGCTTCATTCTATGCGTCGCCGAGACTTCGTTCTTCATTTCATCGACGAACATAATTTCGCTGCAAACGAAATAACAAGCATCAAATTCTTTCAAATATTCTTCTTTGTCTATGCTTTATGCTCTTCGTTATAGTAAACACCCTAGAAAACTTCCTACTCATAAAACTATAAGAAGTTCGTTATAAGCGAACATATAGGTGTTAGCAATGTAGTTTTTCTTAGTTCTAAATGATTATTAGCATAATCCTATTGCATTTATGTCTATTTTCCTTACTTTAACTCTCAATTCTTGAGAGTTATCACACCCCCAAACTTAGACTATTGCTCGTCTCGAGAAATAGCTTATGTGCTTGATGGATGGCAGCTGCTAAAACATCACTAAACTTCTTTAGTCCTACAACATACTCTTTGATAAAAAAAATTCTAGAACAACATAATACTGGGCGAAATTTCCAACTCTCAAAACTCGTCTTTTTGAGTTCGTTTTGACTTATTTCTGTGAACAACCTGTATAGCCTAGATCTCTGATTCTTTGGTCCTTTGGTTCTCCCTAATCAAATGAATTTACTTTCGCTTTAGACTTTAAGCTCAGTTTAAAGTTCGGTTTTTCTCACCTTTTTCCGAAGTGAATACTCTCCTTTTACAGTTCGCTGGCAAACTCTCACTTACGTTTCCTGCAATCGCTTGCCCAATTTTCATTGAATATTTGATTAAAGATATATATGCAATGTTAGGGCAAACGACATCGTAGAGTTTTTTCAAAGGACTTAGGCTTTTCGCCCTTTGATTCACTTCGTCACTCACGACTGCTTATTGGGAAAAATGTTGAGTTTTTCAATCCCACCCAAGTTTTAGGCTTTGCATAATCTCACCTTATACTTCAGTTTATGTTATGAATGTTTTTACGTTTTCAATACTGAATCACTCTTGAAGCCTGATTTAATCATTGCTTTGGATTTCGCGAGCATTAAATATTATCGCTCATAGCGAACCACACCCCCAAACTTGGACTTTTCATTGTCCCATTGAAAACACTCAACACCCATAAACTTAAAGTTTGCTAAAAGTTTAAGGCTTGGGTAAACTTAATATGAGTTCATTGGAACTAGAGGTTCCGCCGAAACAAAGGTCTAAGTTAACGAATGCTTGCAGACGTAGTTGGTCATAGTCTAAAAGATTCGATTCGTGAATTAAAAATTGTTCGCGCCGGCATTATAAAGTTAGAGAATAATGATATCAAAAGTTAAGGCTGAGGACTACGTCAGTAAAATGTAGAAGCATAACAAAAAGTAACGGAGAAATTGAGTCATTGTATTAACAGAATGGATTTGCTAATAACGAATAAAAATACAAGTAGCGAAAAGAGAGATATGCATAAGGGAAAAGAGATAGAGACAGGGACTTCCATTATTCTTGGTCTTCGTCATCACTTGGAGGCGGAATTGGCGGAAAATGAGGGAATTCATAAGGAGTGTAGTCATGATCATGTAACACGCGTTTGAGCACTTCAGACATGGAGCGAAAGAAATTTTGCTGATCATTGTGCATTTCTTTCATGCAGCGCAGGATCTGATCATTGGTCGACGAAGCCTTTTTCCGCGACGTGGAAGCATTGGTGCGAACTGTAGCTCTCTTTTTCGTGTCAAAGGTTAGGCATCTCGCGGGCTGCAGCACTGCATCGTTTGGCCTTCTTTTGACGCCTTGACGACGACAAAGCTCCGAAATGAATCGTGGGAAGATGAAAGACGAAACCTTTCGTCCTTTCCACAAACACAATTCTTGCACGATGATAGACCCAACGCTTACCGTCATGCTTGACATGATGGCGAAGATGAGGAATGCTCGGGAAACAGTCAGGGTGGACTCATGCTTGATTGGCATGAGCGCATTTTAGATGAAGCTGAACCAAATCTTTGCCTCCTTGTTGAGGTTTGACATGTGCAGCTTGCGAGAATGCGGGCTAACTTCCCCCTCTGCCCCTTCGACACCGACGAGATTGACGACCAATTGGAAGGTTTCGTCATCTGGCTCGTTCAACAGATCGTCATAATCGGACTCATTCCAATCTTCCGCTTTCCAGCTTATTGTTTTGTTTTGAACCGTCGCTTCCATCGTCTCTTCGTTCATACTCGCGAAGAACTCCATTACCCAGTCCTTTTTCGTTATTCCATGTTCCGTACAAAAGTGGATCCAACTTCGTTTATGCACTTGGTCAACGACGTTCTTGGGCAACCCTTTGAGATCTGCGTCGAATGGTCGTTCTTCTAAAAATGGCGTCTTCTTCATTAGCGCCATTCTTTCACGAATTTCCCTCTCTTGCTTCACTGATTGAAGAGGTTGGCGGCTAATCTCCTGATACTTGGAAATATGCTTCCCGTGCTCCAATTCATCCTCCAGCTCTTCGTCTGACTCCTCTTCATGAACACTTTCGTGAGCGGTGGTGTCACCGATGATGGGTTCAACATCGTGTGCCTCGTTCCCGTCCTTCCGCGACCCACTTGACACTTCCAGTGAGTCCGCGTCGTCGCCCATTTCGTTCTCTTTTTTGCCGGTGGCTGTATCCAGTGTAATGAAGTTAACATCAGGTTGGCAAGGTGCCAACTGTGTATCATCCCTCACTTTCTGAATATTCGCATAGCTCTCTTCGAGATTTCCATCCTCAATGAAAGTCTCCGCTTCACCCAACTCAGAGCAAAGGATCCCGGACTTTAATCGGGATGACGAACTTCTCATGGCTTCCGTGTGTTCTGAGCTACGACATAAACTTTGCTCATCGCCTCGTTGTGTGGGGAGCATTGTCTGACGAAGCACCGTCCTTTTTCTCTTCTTCTCCGCCCGTGCTTCTTCCCCTCTCTTTTGTTTTTCCTCGACTTCTTTTCGCCTTCGTTCCCTCTCCTTCTCCTCAACGAGGTGAGCTGCCTCGATTTGTCGCTCTTCTCCTCTTTAGCGAGGCAAGCTTCCACCGCCTCTTTGGCGATCCTTTCCTCCTCTTCTCTAGCGAGGCGAGCTTCCTCAGCCTCTCTCGCCCTTCGCTCTTCTTCTTCCCTCGCTAGACGAGCTTCCTCCTCCTTCTTCCTTATTTCTTCCTCTTCCTTCGCGAGACGTGCTGCCTCTTCTTTCCTTCTCTTCTCTTCTTCTTTCTTCGCCATCTCGACGTCTTCTTTTTCCTTCCTCTGCAATCTTTCAGCCTCCGCTGCTTGCAACAACTCCAGCTTTTTTTGGAGTTCTTCGTTATGTTTACGGAGCGCTCGCTCCGCTTTCTTTTCTGGTGCTGGCGCAAGTTTCTTCTCACTTATCGGTTTAAGTGTTGAGGTCGGCTTCACTTATCAGTTTCATTTCTGGTGCCGACGAAGCATCCTGTTCTAACGAGACGGACCCAGGTGGTCCTCTCGCCTTCTTGATTATGACGATCTTTCTCTTTGCTCCCACAGAGGGAGTCACGGATTCTGCTTCGCTGGAAGCTCCAGCTTTCTTCCCCTTCAACCTTTCTTTGGTTGCTGCGAGTCTTTCCTGGATGTTCTTGTTGGATGATTCTGAAGCCATTTGGAAATTGGAAAGTCGTTAAGTGTTGGAAACTGAAGCAAAGGGAAGCGAAGTGGCAGTGAAATCTTAGGAAGGCTTAAGTTTCTTGAGAGGGTGAATAGTGAATGAGGGAGGGGGCTGAGTATTTATAGGAAAAAATTGGGATACGAAACGACGCGGGATGTGGCAGAATCGTGGACGTTCAATCACAGGTCGGGTTGACACGTGTCGGCTTCTCAGCGTGCGATTAAACCCGCCTTTAACCCGAAGTATGTTTCACTTGCTTCGCGTAATGTTAGTTCGTTGACGACGAACAAATTTCAAACTTAACGAAACAATTTACGAAATGACTGAAAAACATGATATTAAAATTGAAGAGAGAATGGGATAAATTACACCACCAACTAAGTATATGCGAAATTACATAACTGCGAAGATAAATAACATAACAAAATAAAAAAATATAAACTTGCATATATACAGAGTTGGGGCACTTACCTGGCCTGGAACACTTCGTTAATAAAATTTGAGAAAGATAATCCATGATGCTCCACCAGATTTCGTCGAATAATTGATTGCTAGAGGTTGCGACGAAGTCCGCTTTCACGGCTTCGTCCTGATAATAGTGCTTGATTCGGTGCCCGTTAACCATAAACTCAGAATTGTATGCTCCGTTTCTTAACAAAACAGCGCCGTGTGGATATACCTGTGAAATAATGAATGGACCAGACCATTTCGATTTCAACTTTCCAGGGAAAAGTTTCAATCGTCGTCTAACTTCGTCGCCCAATCCTTTCGATTGGGATGAACCACTTTTTCCAAAATCTTCTTAATCTCGCGATTGGAGATTTCAGCTTGTCGTTCGTCTGCGGATGATATGCAGTCGAGACTTTATGACGAATGTTATATTTCTCCAATACTTTTGCTAACGCTTTATTGACGAAGTGTGTTCCTTTGTCGCTGATTATAGCCCTTGGCGTACCAAATCTGGAAAAGATATGGTGTTGGAGAAATTCAATAACCGTTTTTGCATCGTTTTTCGTGCAAGCCTTCGCTTCGACCCATTTAGAAACGTAGTCGACCGCCACTAAAATGTACTCTTTGCCATTTGAGTTAGGAAATGGTCCCATGAAATCGATACCCCAGACATCAAAAAGCTCAACCTCCAGAATATAGTTTAACGACATTTCATCTCGTTTTCCAATCGTCCCGAATCGCTGACAATTATCGCAGTTCTTAACATATGTGTGCGAATCTTTGAAGATTTGGGGCCAGAAATATCCCGCTTGGAAAACTCGAGCAGCCGTCTTCGTTCCCCCAAAATGACCAGAATACGCCGCCTCATGACATTCTCTTAGGATGCTCTTCGCTTCGCTCTCTGTGACGCAGCATCGAATCATATGGTCAGCGCATTGTTTGTATAAAAAGGGTTCGTCCCATAAGTAAGATTTAACTTCGTGGAGAAACCTTTTCTTTTTCTGGTAAGTGAAATCCAAGGGTACAATTCCGCTAACAACGTAGTTGGCAATATCAGCGAACCATGGTGTTGGTTCAACATTTATTGCGAATAGTTGTTCGTCTGGAAAAGTCTCGCAAATATGTGGTTGGTCTGTTGGTTCGTCTTTGTTTTCTATCTGCGAAAGATGGTCAGTTACCACGTTTTCGCAGCCCTTTATTGACGATCTCAAGGTCGAATTCTTGAAACAAAAGAACCCAACGTAGCAGTCTGGGTTTCACATCTGTCTTATGTAGGAGATATTTGATTGCAGAATGATCTGTGTAAACTGTTACTTTCGTCCCGATCAAATACTGGCGAAACTTATCCAACGCATAAACTACTGCGAGCATTTCCTTCTCAGTAGTTGTGTAATTCTGTTGAGCATCGTTCAACAGTTTGCTCGCGTAGTAAATCTGGTGGATAAGTTTTTCGCCTCTCTGTCCCAACATAGACCCGACAGCGAAATTACTCGCGTCGCACATAAGACAGAATGGTTTCTCCCAGTTTGGTGTTTGTATTATTGGTGCTGTGACGAGGGCCTTCTTTGATGTATTAAACGCTTTGTTGCACTCAGAATCGAAAACGAAGGGGGTATTAAGGACGAGTAACTTGCATAGGGGTTTCGCAATCTTAGAAAAATCTTTGATGAATCGGCGATAAAACCCCGCGTGCCCAAGGAAACTTCGTATGTCTCTAACAGTGGTTGGCTCACTAAGCTTTGTTATTACATCGATTTTCGCTCTGTCAACCTCTGTTCCTTCTCGCGAAATGCGATGACCTAATACAAATCCTTCTGTCACCATAAAGTGACATTTTTCCCAATTAAAGACAAGGTTGGTCTCTTCACATCGTTGTAATACCTTGCTCAGATTCGCAAGGCATATTTCAAACGAAGTCCCAAAAACAGTGAAGTCATCCATGAAAACTTCTAGACAATTACCCAGAAGATCGGAGAAAATCACCATCATGCACCTTTGAAATGTTGTTGGTGCATTGCAAAGTCCGAATGGCATTCGTCGAAACGTGAAAATGCCATAAAGACATGTAAATGTCGTTTTCTCTTAATCGACCGGATCGATTGTAATTTGGTTATAACCAGAATAACCGTCTAGAAAACAAGAAAAATCTTGACCTGAGATGCGATCCAACATTTGGTCGTTGTAAGGAAGCGGAAAATGGTCCTTTCTTGTGGCGGCGTTAAGTTTCTGATAGTCCATGCAAATTCGCCAGCCCGTTACAGTTCTCGTCGGAATGAGTTCATTTTGTTCGTTCTTGACGACTCTTGTGCCACCCTTTTTAGGTACGCACTGAACTGGGCTGACCCATTTACTATCGGCTATAGGATAAATTACACCGACATCAAGCCATTTGATGATCTCCTTCTTAACTACTTCCTTCATCGTAGGGTTAAGCCTTCGTTGTTGTTGGACAGTGCGAAATGATTCGTCCTCTAGCTGGATTTTATGCATGCAATACGAAGGACTGATTCCCTTCAAGTCCGCTAGAGTATATCCGATAGCTTTCTTATGCTGTCGCAACAACTGAATTAGTAAGGTTTCGTTTTCGCTCGACATTTTCACAAAAATAACGACTGGAAGAGTTTCGTTTTCGCCCAAAAAGGCATACTTCAGATGCTTAGGTAACACTTTGAGTTCAAGAGTTGGAGGTTCGTCTACAGATGGCTTCAGTTTCTTTACCTTTTCGTCTTGGTTTAGCGACTCTACTCGCTTCAAACTTTCGCTAAACCTAAGGTTCTCTTCGGCAGATTCCTCTTCATCAGACTCCCAATCGTAAACGTCGATATTTTCGCTTTGTTCACAATAAATTTCATCGTGAACATAAAAAATATCTTCATTTTCCACAGAGATTGTAGAACAATCTTCAATCTCATTAGGATATTTCATGGAGTCTGCGATTTGGAATTTTATCCTTTCGCCGTTCATCTGTAGCGAAATGGTTCCTCCATAAACATCTACCAGCTTTCTTCCTGTCGCTAAGAAGGGCCGTCCTAATATGATAGGAACTTCACTATCTGCTTCGTAATCCAGGATTACGAAGTCAGCTGGGTAAATAAACCTATCAACCTTAACTAGCACATCCTCTATTTTCCCTTCTGGACGAGTTACTGAGCGATCAGCTAATTGAAGTTTCATCGTTGTTGGTTTCGGTTCGCCAATCCCCAATTTCCTATATACTGACAAAGGCATTAAATTAATGTTGGCTCCCAAATCACATAATGCCTTCCCCAAATATTGTCCTCCGACGGAAATCAGAATAGTGAATGCTCTGGGGTTAGTTTCCTTTATTGGGATTGTAAAGACCCGACCCAAAATGAGCCTAATTCTAAGTCTTTACTACATGCATGACTGAATAATGCGGAAAAATTTAA
>JBBMEF010059637.1:0-11764 GCA_037832685.1 Sicyos baderoa | reverse complement strand
GAAAAAAAAAAAGGGGAGAGTAGAGATAGAGATATATATATAAAACAAATTTGTGTTTTTTTTTTTTTTTTTTTTTTTTTTTTTTTTTTGAATATGGACAGGAAGCTGAATATTAGGGAAACGTAGGAAATTACTCTTGTCTCTAATCAAAATCTAAACTTTAAGGCAAATAGACCGACCACTTCCTTAATAACTGCAAAAAAAAAATACTTAATATTAAAAAAAAATAAAACAACAAACCCCCCCCCAAAAAAATCACTTTAATTAGGGTATATTACCACAGTAATGATTTGATGTTAATAAAAAAAACAAAAAACTGATTGCTCTCTAGATTTCAGTAAAATTAAACTTACTAGCTTTTATTTACCCATTTAAGGGCTCTACCCTAGTTTTTAAGGGCATAACAGCCCTACATCTTTAAAACCTTTTTTATTTATTTTAGAAATCTAAAACCTTTTTTCTTAAATTTTCCCTAATTTAGATTTCTTTTAAACTTAAACAAACACCCCACTTTTTAAATTCAACTTTCCCTGTTCTAAATTAGCTTAAAGAACTAGCCTTTATTTGAAAGAAGTAAAATTTTCCAAAAAAGAAAAAAATTAGAAGACGGAGATTAATTAATTTCCAATGAATAGATGTTATCATGCAAAAACAAGAAAGAGAATAGAACAGAACATGATCAAGCAATATAGCTCAATAAATCGAAAACCGAAACCCGAAACCGATACCGAAATCGATACCTGTTGTTGAAGAGCGAAGATATGAGCGACGCAACCGTAGACGGGGTCTCGGAGGCGAGTCTGAGCCTCGTAGCAAATCGTGACGACAGCGTCGAGGCGCTTTTGGACGGGGATATGATTGAGGAGTTTCGAGACGTTGCTGGCCCCGAACACCTTGTGCACGGCGGCGAAGTGGGCGGCGCCTTGCTCGGAGTCGAAATAAGGAGCAAATATGCAGCCAGGAACACACTTTCTCCTCAAAAACTTGCAGGCCCCACAAGGCCCTACTCCAACGCCGCCGCCGCCGGTGGCCGTTCCCGGAGCTCCGCCGCCGCTAGTACTAGGGTTGGCACTCATTTGAGAGGATAATAAAGGGAAATTAAACACACACAAAAAAAAAGATTGGATTTTTAAAGGGAAAAGGAGAGAATGAGAGAAAAAGGAGAAGAGGGTTTTTTAGGGTTTGGTGGAAATTGTGGAATTGTAAGAAATGTATTTATTTGGGAGGGTTTTTAATTTAATGGGGAAGAAAATAAAAGAAGTGGCTTTATTTCAAAAAAGGAAAAATAAATTAAATTAATAAAAAGAAACTAAGAAAGTCTTTAAAGCCACGCGAGAGAGCAAAGCCTTAAAACCTACATTTAGCTGCTTGCGTGAAGCAAACATACGATAAATTTCACTTTTTTTTTTTTTTAATAATGTTTTTAGTGCTGTCTTTTTTTTTTCTCTCACTTGAAATCTCTCGTGATTCCGATAACGTCGAAAATTAATTTTCAAGATCGAATTTGAAATATAAAGTTAATTCATAATACAACGAATCAAGTTCACTAATGCACCACCGACTCATTCGGTAGAGTTCTATTTATAATGAATATTAACTTTTTTAGAGGGTTTTTTTGCTTTATTATTTTAAAAATAAGTTTTTTTTAAAAAAAAAATCTGAATTTGGTAGGTTTTGAGACCTGTCTAACAGACTGCCTATATTTTGCCACACTGCGTGTTTTAAGCTGCGTGGAGGGCAAAAGACGTCAACTTTTTTCTTTTTTATTTTTACTTATAAGGTTTAGTTGAATATGACTGGTTAATTTTTTAATTATAAATGTTGAATCGTTACAAACACCAAAATTATATTAATTACAATAATCTGAATTTAGAATATACTTGTTTTTTAATGGAAAATTATTCTAAATATGGTTTTTTTTTATGTATGTAATTGTCCGAGGGAGCTTATGCATATCTTGAATATTGCTCATAAAGATATAACCGTCTAACTTTATAATATTTTGATGCCAAGAAAATTCATGACAAATTAACTCTTTGATAAGTTAACAATAAGTATTGTAAAGATATTTTTTTAAGATTCGTTAAATTTAATATTTGAAATATATCATTATATATTCTATAGGAAAGGTTTTAAGTCTTTTTCAAAGTTTATCATTAATGAGTGATCATTATTGTATTAAACACATTGTCTCTTAATTCTTTAAAATTCACTTGATTAATAAGTCACTTCATAATCAATTGGAGGGTGAGACGAAATACGTAACTTTTTTATCATACATATATACTTATATTGTTAAACTATTGATTTTATTGGTGTTGTATTATAATCTAACTCATCATTAAATAGAGGCTCAAATACATCTTTTGAATTTTCATTTACAAATTAAAAAAAAAAAAAAAAAAAAAACCAAAAGAAAAGTAGGGTAAGAAAAGTCACACTTGCCAACAGAGTAATAGCTCAACCGGCATCAATGCTCACCTAATGACTTAGAGATCTTGGGTTCGAGTCTCCCCCACTCCCAATTATTGTAATCTCAAAAAAAAAAAAAAAAAATAAAAAAAAAAAATAAGCCACACTTGGGTCCGTATCCAAAATGACCATCTTTTCCCTAGTTCACTTTTCTTTTTCTTTTTTTTTTTTGTTATAATGATGATACCCTTTTGGAACCCAAGCCACTCAAAAACTCAATAGTTGAATGAATGAGAGAGAGAATTGGGTCTACTCTAACTTTCCAAATAAGAATACATTATTTTTTTATAGATAAAAAAAGAAACCTACTAGATGAAAAGGGTGAACAAGAGACAGTAATAATTTTTATTTCTTGGCAAATGAAAAATAAATAAATAAATAAATAAATTTATTTATTTATTTATTATTGGGGTTTATAGTTTTTTTTTAAAAAAATATATTTTTTAGTTTTAGGAGGAGAAGGTCAAAATATATGAAGTTTGGCGTTCAAAGTGGGGTCTTTAAAATAGAGAAAACCAATTAGCGGATGCCACGTTTGAGTCGGTGACCACGAAATGTAACGGCCAGGTAATTTGATGATCTCACATCCAGACTGTGGGCCCCACGCGCCGTTTAATTGATATATATAAGGTAACGCCTTTGTTTCTTCCTTCTTTTTATTTATTAAAATTAGTTTAAAAAACGATAATTTAATTTAAAAAAGAAGTTCCCATAAAAAAATAAAAAATAAAAAAATAAGTTATTTAAAAAAAAAAACTTTTTCCTTCTTTTTTTTTCAAAGAAAATAAATACACATCAAAATTTGAATATTTTTAGTACAAGTGGTTAAAATTTATTTTAATTATGGTTGGACTAAATCTGCTTTTAAGTTCTAAATTGAATATTTTGAAATTCAAATAAATACATCTCAAAATAAAAACTAAAATTTTATTTTAATTTTTTTTAAAAAAATATTTGTGTGCAATAATAGATTGAGATACTCCTTATTAATTATGCAAAAGTACTGATTGAGTTGTGTTCATTTGTTTGTTTTTTTTTTCTTCTCAATTATCTTAGGTGTTTTTCAAAATAAACCAATATTCTCATTTACTTTTTTAACATTCTTTTTGGTTCATAAGATTTGATGAGTCAAATCCTAATCTTCAAACCTTCACTCCAAGCATTTACATTAATAAGGCTTCTATTCTATCTTTAAATCACTTTGACCTCACAATCCATCCCTATTATTACTATAGCCTAATTCTGTTAAGGAAAAAAAAAATATAACAATTAAGACTTTAAACTAACAATTTTTTAATATAGTTATCAAATAAGTCGGTGCGATTGATTATTTGGTTTGGTATTAATCTATTTCTACTCTACGGTCATCGATCTTTGATATCTATATTTACAATTCCCCTTTCTCCAATTTATACTTAAAAAAAAAAAAAAAAAAAAAATTATAATCTAATTAAAAGGAGCAGTACTCTACTACTATGTAGTTTAAGTCTTAAATGTTTGTTAAATTACAAAATAATTTTAAGCTAGCGCATAAAAGTATATTCTTTTAATAAAAGGTGATAATTACAAATCATTTTATTTATCATTATTATTTTTTTAAATATCTTACTTCAGTTGTTGAACTAAAATAAACTAATATTTTAAACCATTATTTTATTTGTATTATTCTTTAAGCACTCGTTTTAATGTAAATTTACTAATTTTAACTTATATTATACTAAAAGCGACTCGATTTAATGGAGCTTTTTTGATATATTGAGGATTATGAGTCAAAACCTACCTTTTTTTAGTATAGTGACATTTTCATCCCGTCCAAGTAAAATCCACCTATACATAAATCCACAAATATTTTTTTAATAAAACTATAGATCTTTTCAACATGCCAAGTCAATATTTATTATTATTTTTTTTGTCAAACTAAGAGTCAAAGATTAATATATATCAAATGACTAAAGTAATATAATTCGAATCTCTTATTCTTAATTATTGTAGAACGAAAAAACATTATGTGAATGTAAAATATAAAAGAGTGGTCTATGTAGATATTGCACTCTTATTTACCAATAGACAGTACAAATGGATTTCTTCCTTTAATTAATTAATTGAATTTTCTTTAACAGATTGTGTTTGCTTGTATTTGTTTAGCTTGAAAATGTATGATAGAACATTCAAACATTCAAACATTCAAAATTTGATCCTACTAACTATTATTGTGTATTATATTGGCTCTACTACATATTAAAAGTACTTACGTCTGTTTCAAAGTTTAAATTTGAAAGATAACAAAAAAAATTTAAAATTAAGTTCATATATGTTTAAACTTCGAATTCTTTTAGTTATATGAACATAATTCAATAGTTAAATAGTTATCTTTTTCTCTACAATATCCCAAATTACTATATATAATTATTAAGCCCAAACAAGTATTTGAGGTATGTTGTACTCCTTTCATCATGAGATTGATACTTATACTATTTTGTAGTTCATTATTAATTTCCATTTTTGTCAATGTAAACCCATTACTAAATTTATTGAAGCATTAATTCATATTAACTTAACCTCTCCTCCAAACATGCCCTAAAAGTTTTGAAAATTAATATTTTGAGGAAAAATGTCCATCCATAATAATAGCTACTTAATTAATTTTTTACAAATATTTGTTGACAATCGAATTTGACTAGATAATAATAATTTAGTGGTTAAGAGAACTTTGTAGTCAAATTTAATAGATGATTTATTTTAAATGTAGTCAAATTTAAAAATATTTACATTTATAACCATAAAATAAATACTCATTAATACATAATTATTTATTATTAATATAGTATTGTATTATTAATATTGTATTATTATTAATACCAATGATTGTGATTACTATTTTTTTTTAAACCACCACATTTATAATTATTTTATGAATTTGACCAATCTGACAAGTTTTTCTATAAATAATAGATTCAATTTATGATGATAGTTATATGAAACTTAATTTTTTACAAAATTCTTATATTATTTAAATATAATAAGATAAAGTAATATGTCTCGTAAGATTAGTTGAAGTAGAATCAAGCTATCCAGAATAATTATAAAAAGTTGAAAATGATTATTATATTTGAAAAAGGAAAAAAGAAAATGTGAACAGTTTGTAACGGCGCATCACCATAGTGTCCGGCTTTTGTCCAATCCGTGCGGTGTGATGAGGAAGCAGTGACAGACATGTTCCATTCGATCCACCACATCACATCCACGTGTCGCAATCCTATGCTTTCATCATTTCATTTTGCTTACATCCTCACAGTATACGTCTTTTTAACCTTTTTTTTTTACTATTTTTTTATGACATATCAATTATTATTATTTTATATTATGACTGTGCACCTAAATTAATGTCACTAGATATACAATCTTATTCTAAAAGATCTAGATGTCAAGAAAATTCATACAAAATTTATACAAAAAAAATGAATTACTCGAAGTATATGATCATCCTATATGATTTTTTTAGATTCATTGAGGTGTTTGGACGAGATTTTGTATGAAGAATTATTTTGAATAGTTAAAAATTTAGAGTCGTAATAAAAAACTTGTTTGGACGTGATTTTTATATAGAAGAGTTAGAGTAAAAAACTTTTTAGATATAAATTTAAATTGAGTAGTTAAGAAAATGATTAGAGTTAATAGTTAAAATTGAATTATTTTGAGGAGTGGAAAATGAATAACTAAGAATAAGGGATTAGAAATGAATAATTATTTTTTAGTAGTTATAAATGACTAATTAAAAATGAGCGTTTAGAAATGAGAAATTATTTAAAAATGGTAAAAATGGTAGATTATTCTGAATAGTTATAAAATATAGGTTAGGATGTAATTTTTGTAAGGAGGCGTTAATAAATACTCAATTTAAATATTTATTAAATAGACAAACAAACAGTCTCTAACCTATTTAAATGAGGGAATTTAAATTTATAATCTTTTTGGTGATATCCTTAACCTTGTATGTATCATATTTTAATCATTAAAAACTTCAACATTCTATATGTTAAAATTCTGATGTGATATTTACAAAATATTTATAAAAGAATTAAGTGAAAATTTGCTAAAATTGGTTCAGGCACCAAAACTATATGTTTATCGAATGGATCAATATTTTAATAGTTTTATTATTTGATTATAGACTAATTTAATGTCAGCATCACAGGTTCAATCCCTAGAATCGGTATTTGTAATCTATCTCCTCCAATTTGTACTCAAGAGAAAAAAAAAATAGTAATTTGATAATTTTGGGGAGTGAAAAGAAATTTGCTCAATATTTATTTTGGGGGAGGGTTTAAAACAAATTTCTAAATATAAGAATAGTTTTATAACAGTTATAAGCATCTATTTAATGTCAATAATAATAATCAAACAACTTGCTATTATTGAAGTTAAACCAACTAAAGTAACTTTGAATAAGTGTCTTCTGCTAAGAATTTCGAAATTAAAAGTTTGATTCCCTACTAGTAAATTAAAAAACTTTACTTTATCTTAAAAAAAATGTTTTATAATACTTTACACAATATAATAAGCCTATTTTCAAGAAAATCAACTCATTTAATTACACTTAAAAATTCATCACGGAAGATTTAACCATGTAAACTTAAAATTATGGAGGAAATAAAAATCAAGTTTTACATGAAAAAAGAGTTTAATTTAATAACTATTTAATTTTTATTTTAAAAGATTAAATTTATTACTATTATTTTTTAAAAAAAGCTTGATAAGCGAATGGTTTCAAATTACGTGCAACAATAGAAATACGTTTTTTTTTTTTTTTTTTATTATTTTTTTTTTTTTATAATTGGAGGTGGGGGAGATTCGAACCCAAAACCTAAAAATCATTAGGTAAACATTGATGACGGTTGAGCTATTACTCTGTTGGCACAATAAAAATAAGCTAAACTATAACAATTAAGGTAACGATGCTAAACGAAACTATAACAGTTAAGGTAACGAGGTCTAACCAAATGAGTCAGTCACGTAATAGTTTCATTCTTTAATTGTACAGTTCAATACCAATATTAATACATGTTCATAATGGATTTTATATTTCAAAAATTAAAAACAAAAATCAGTTGATTATCAAACGAGTTAAATAATTTTGAATATAAAAAACGCGTCAAAACTAAAGCTTAGGAACTCAGTCGTTACTTTCAAATTCAAAAGGCCAAAAGTGTTTTCCAACCTAAAATTAATCAAGAACCAACTTTATTATATACACATTGATACAATAAATAAAAAATTGTCCCACGAGTTCCCAAACCGTGTGACCAAAACCTAGAATTTATAAAGCTTGGTCCCTAAAATGCATGTAAAAATTAAAATATTTAAGGCTATGATTGCTTTCCAAAATTTAAGGGTTTAAGAAATGTGTATTAAATTGCACCATGTCGCCTAAGCAAATGACAAATGCAGCTTCCAATATAGTTAAAACAAAGTTTTTGTTTTAAAAAAATTAATTAATTGAGTTTGATTATTAGTTTTATATATTATGATTATGAAAACCCGAGGGGTCAATGAAAAAGATTTATTTATACCTTAAATTAATTAAATCTTTCTTAAAAATAATTAATTAAACCTAACCCTACACTTTTCATCAGCATACTTTAATATTTTGCCCCTTTTGGTCAAAACTTTTGTCAAATATATTTATTCTCAACGTTTACATAAAGGACCCTCATTTCTTTTATTGATTGTTTTTTAAATAACATTTTGCCAATAAGTCCAAGTAATTTCATATAGGGGTGAAGGGAAGAAAAAAAAAAGAAAAACACAATTGACAAAATTGAACTAAATCGTTTCGATCAATTTTTTTTAGTATAAGTTGGAGGAAGGGATTACAAATATCAATTTAAGCAATTGAACCTGTGACGTTGTTATTGAACTCGCTTACAACAATCGTTTTGAATTTTTGAAATAATACTAAATCATTTGATTTGATATTTTAAAAAAACATAAATATATTGATTCTTTTTGGTTTGTGATGAAGAAATAATATAAAAATCCAACCAAACAAAGTGTGAAAATACTAAAATATATTGGTATGAGATTTTTTTTTTTTTTTTTTAAATAATTGGTATGAGAATTTGATGGAAGAACCAATTAAAATGTAAGTATGAAGCAAAAAAACTCAACCAATAATAAGTAATTAAGGAGAAATGTTTTTTTTTTTACATCATGAAAATCGAATTGAAAATCAAATTAAAGAAAATCAGACCAAAAATTGCAAAAATAAATGCTATTTTCATTGAAAATAAAGTAAACGAAAATCATTTATTTATTTTTATTGAATATCATTTTCGCTATAATTGTTGAAAATTAAAATTTAGATTCGAGTGTTAGTTTGACACAAAACCAATTAAAATTCAATCGAAATCATCTCTAATTTCATGCACCAATTAAACTATGTGTGTGCCTTTTTGGGACGATATTTTTGCTTGAGTTCAACAAAAATGGAGAATAGTAGGATTCAAACTTCTTAACCTTTTAATTTATGGATCACACTAACGGAATATGAAACAATTCTAAGTCTCATTATCTTACCTTATTTTTAATTTTTTTGGGGTGAGAAAGTGGAAATGGTTAAAATGGAGAATAAAGAGTAGAATTATTTAAGTTCTTTACCTAGGAAATGCCTTTTTATATATATATATATATATATATTTCCTTATTATTGAGAATTTGTTGTTCTGAAAAAATATATAATTATATTAGAATGAATGTAATGGAACAAATATGAAATGATGCACATTATTATGAGAATAATTAATTTGTTCATATGAAGACGTAGATATATTATGGTCAAGTGAAGACTTCAAAAAAAAAATTAAAAGAAAATATATAATGTTTTTATTTTATTGTTCTCATTTTCGCTATTTTCAAAATTACATATTTTTTTTTGGTTTTTTTTGTTATTGCATTATTTATCAAAATGGGAATGCATATTTTATTGAAAAATTTTGAGTGAATGAAAGTTAAAGTAGGATTTGAGATACCTTAATTATTTATTTTAATTTTTTTTTTGCTAAATCAATACCTAAATTATTAAAAAGTGAGACGTTTTCATAAGATTTACCGCCACAATTTATTCATTAACAAAATTGATGAAAACTATCCGTTACAATTATTTTCTTGAAACTTTGAGAAATGACGTAATTTAGCAACCAACTTCAGCGACTTTTGACTGATTAATTAATTATGCATGTGATATTTACGCGTTAACAATGCCAATTGTCTTAAAAAGTAACTTACCAAATTTAATCCAAAACGGTTATCTCTTCCTACAAATTTCAAATATAATATTATAAATGTTAGATGAAAAATTGTTTGCGTTATGTCGTCAATACTAAAGTAGCTTATGAGTCGATAACATCTCCTATCATGTGTTATCATCTAAAATTTTACTATGCTCTAGCTTCATGAACATAAAAACTAAATTTTAATAAAAACTAAATATACATTATAAAACGTACTAAAAATTGGTTGATACAATACTTTATGTTTTTTTTTTTTTTTTGAAACAATACTTTATGTTTTAATTTATATGCTAGTAAAGAACAAGTACAATTGATGAAAATAAATTTTGATTGAATTCTAAAAATATGAAAGTGAATAACTTTATTTTGAAATATTTAGTGAGTGAGAAGGAAATAAAATAATATAATCTCTTCATTTGAGGAAGTATTTTTAAAAAGAATCGAATAATTATTAATATAACCTTTGTAATTAGTTTTTTTTCTTACTTATGAAATATTATTTCATTCATTGTTTGGATGGAAATATAATTAAAATAAAATAGGCCAAATAATAAATTAAAATTATTTATACCACTAATAAAAAAAATACTTATACCAAAATATGGATTACAAATAAATAAACATTTATTTAGTACAGAGATGTACCGTAAAAAAAAAAATGTACCGTTGATTAGGGCCACGTGTCTACATTATGCGTGGCTCTTCGTGTAACTGTTCACTTTGTTATCCATTTAATCCCTGATTTGCGTTGACAAATTGACCACAATATCACACACGTGGATACGGTCTTCTTATTATTTATATATTGATTTTTATTTTGAGATTTTATTGGTTTTATTTATAATATATATATATATATATATATATATATATAATAGTTATATTATGGATGGAAGTATAAGTATTTGAACTTATGACATTTAAGTTATTTCGTAGACATTGATATGATTTAGAAAACTTTACAAACTTCATATTATTTTCATTCAAGAATTATATTTTTTGGATAAATTTTTTGTTCGTGGGAGGTAGACAATTATGTTTTGAATTAAAATATAAATTAGAAAATTAAACATTCTAATGATGTTATGGATGATTTAATTTTTTTTATTACATCACGGATGATTTAATAATCACGAGATTACACAATAAATTTTCTTCTCATATTTTTGTTAAATGAAGTAAGAACAGTTTTAATTATTTAATTTACTAATATTTTTTATACTCTTTATTTAACAACATTAGAGCATAACAAATTCGAATTTCTAATTTCTCAAAAAAAGAAAAAGAAAATTGAACTTTTTTATAAATTTATTACTAGATTGTATGCTATTAGAGTTATTTATTTTTATTTTCTTTTTGGTATTTAAAAAATTAGAATTAAAATATTATTTTTTAATTTTTTTTTTTTAAATTTCAAAAGTATATAAATGAAAATTCATATATAATTGTATGAATATATATATAATATATAATTGTATGAATATATATATGAGATTTAAAACTATAACTTTTTATTTATATTTACTTTTATAATTTGGAGTTAGAGCTTTGTCTTATTATACTCGAGACACTAATATATATACGATCATGTGACACTAAGTTATATTCAAGAATTTTTATAGTTTATATGTTTTCTAGCCGTCTCGAATGAGTGACATCCAAATAAGTATAAATCATAACAACTTCAATTATCCTTTGAATACAATCTATACTCTAACTTGTAGGTAACAAAAATTGACAAAGGTAGCGACTGCATCTATTTTTTTGAAACTTGGGATGCAACGTAATCTAACAACAACATCAACTACTTTTGGCCTATTAATTTTGATTATGCATGTAATATACCCAAGTTAAAAATGCAATTTGTTTTAAAAAGGAACTTACCAAATCTAATCCAAAACGAGGCCCCGTTTGATAACCATTTCATTTTTGGTTTTCTGTTTTTATTTTTAATATTTTAAAAACAGGTTCGTTTGATAACCAATTTTAGATTTTGTTTTTAA
>JBBMEF010059617.1:0-11772 GCA_037832685.1 Sicyos baderoa | reverse complement strand
TTTAATTAATTTAAAGAAATGTAAAAATTGGAGGAGGGCACAATAGGGATGAAAATATTCTCTTTCACCCTTAAGACTCCATTTTAGCCATGCCACTTAATTATTTTGCCATTTAGACATTTTTCTAAATACTATGTCAAAAGTAGACATTTTGTAGGTTTTCCCTTTATCTTTCTAACATTGAATATTGGTCTGGGCTTAATTTTGTTGTAAGATTGGGCTAGAAAGCAGGCCCATTTAGGAGAAAATCCCTGAAAAGCTTGTCATCTCTATGGCCCAACTTCAATACTCTATTGACACCAGAATAAAGCCTATAATATATGCTCATAAGTACTTTTGCCCTTTTTATTCAAATACAATTCAAAATTAAGCTAATTGAGATTAATTATGTAGGCAACAAAAGCCATGCTAAACCATTCATGCTTACATGATTCTTTTTTTCAAACTCATTTTATTATAAATCACTAACAAAATCAGACAAACTAATAATAAAACCTTTCCCCTTATGTAAAGCCTTTTGTGAAATTAAATATGGTTACTAAATTAGTAAAGTGATTTGAAGAAGTGTATGTACACTGCCAAACATTTCCAAGTGTTAAGAGTGATTAAATTAGTATAGATAATAGTTAATGGTAAATATCTTGTGTTCAATAATTTCATGTAAGGCTCATTGAACTCCTTAGGTTAGAATAGTTTTTTTTTTTTTTTTTTTTTTTTTGATATCCATGACTGTTCGGGCCAGCTTTTGCGCACCTCGACTAATGTCACAGGACCTAAAAAATTAATTCTTAGGTAAGTGATCACCATAAATTAAACTTATCATTTTATGCACCACAAGATCTTTATTAACCAATTGAGTGTCACTCCATGATAGTTGGTAGAATAGCTTATTTGTGCTCTAGTATATATAGAAATATTATGTTAGGTTGTAAATTTGTGGCATTTGTACCTCAATCACCATCATCATCTTCCTCAATACATTTTCTCTCAACTCTCTCTACATTCTCATACTTTAATTAATTGTTTCTCTTTCTATCCCTCAACCTTCACATCAAGAAGTAGTTTCAATATTTTCAATTGCATGTACAACTACCTCAACTATATAATACAACAGATGGAAATCACAACAGAAAATTTTTCATTTTGTTTAAGGATCTCAACACATGATTCAACTTCATTATAAATGTTTTAGCACTCGAAAGATCAATGTACTATTCAACTATGCTTACAACCTAATTCTCCAATTTAGAGAAGTCTATTACATTTTATCTTTTGTTTAGAATATGAAGTATAAGCCAGTCTCAGCTGTGAATGTAGGTAAAGTTGGTCGAATGACTCTAAATCATGTATGTTTTTTTTGTTTTTGAGTACAAATTGAAAGAGAGAGATTACAAATACTGATTGGGTTCGAACCTGTGACTTTAAATCATATATGTACTTTCTCTTTACATATCTAATTATTTTCTCTTTATTCTTTTTTCTATCATTTCAATTGAAACTCTTGTCTTCTTTGGTTTTGGTTTTGGTCTTAAAAAATATAGTTTCTAATGGGTAAGAAACAAAACATTTTCCCACTACATCTATATGTATTAAATTCAGTGTTGAAGTTATTCTACAATTGTTAGTATACATATTGCAAATTTCCCTTGCCAAAGATTCAAAATCCAATTTTAAAAGAAACAAAAAAGATGGCAAGTATGGACAAATATGAAAATTGGGCCTAAAGCCCCTTCAATCAAACCTGTCATGAACATACGCTTCAAATGTTTTTTTTTTCTTTATTAAGAAATCTTTTTTTTTTTTTTTTGGATAGTGGTTGGATTTCAAGCCATTAAAAATCCTATCGCGCTACAACGAATTTTGTGTTAGAAACTTCTATTAATTATAATTAGGGAGGAAACGACTTAACAGGAATTCGAATTTATGACTTTCTACTCTGATACTATTAAACTACCAATTAATCTAAAAGTATAAGCCGATGGATTGAGGATTAGGAACAAATTAGGATTCGTAAATGAAAATATCGAAATGCCCGAGGAAGAAGAACTCTTGAATCTTTGGACCAGAAATAACAATCTTCTTATCTTGTGGATTCTAAATTCAAAAAACAAAGAGTGTCTCAAAGATAGATTTCACAAGAAAAAAAATGTATCCAAGAATTTTTCATCTCAAAAGAGCATTGACTTCCCTTCAACAAAATCAAGAATGAGTGATCAATTACTTCCCTAAAATAAATCTTGCTAATGGACCCGCCTCTCAAATGTGAATAGAGCCTTCTCTTTGATTGCTTAAGAGAACTCATTTTTCATGAAATAACTTTATCAAATAAAGAAAAATTTGTAGTAACATATATAAGATCAATGGTCATAAATGGAAATGCTAACTCTGCATGATTTTTTGTTTGTTCCAAGATTCACTTACAATTTGTTGTTTGTGAGCTCATTAACCAAAACTAGTTGTCCTAGTGTTGTTTTATTTGAAAATGGATGTGAAATTCAAGACAAATCTACTTTGAAGATGATTGGGAAAGGTAAAGATATGCCTACTGATTCTATATGTACTGAAATGAAGCATTGTGAATATGTTCTTTGGCAAAGCAACCATAGGCTGAAACTTTCATCTAATAATAATGGAGCTTATTGCAATTTTGACTTGATTCTTGCTAATATTTCTATTGTTTTAAAAGGTTTTGTACATTCTGACTGGGGTTCTTGTTTAGACACTCGAAAATCTACGTCTGAGTACTTTTTTATGTCTTTTTAGGTGAATCATTAGTGTCGTAGAAGTCCGAGAAGCAAATTGCAATATCAAGATCTTCGGTTGAAGTTGAATATAGAGTCATAGCTGTCGTGACTTGCAAATTGTTGTTGTTTTCACATTTACTTCAAGATTTGGGGATTACAATCACTAAGCTAGCTGCATTATTTTGTGATACCACTTCGCCAATTCGTTTGGCAAACAACCTCATTTTTCATGAACGAACGAAACATATCAAATTAGATTTCCATTTTATTCGATACAAGATAGTCATAAACTTCGTAAATCTGCTTCTTCGTTAAAGTTAATAGGTGTAATTAGTAAAATTATTCAGTAAGCCCTTCTAAACAACAATTAATCTACTTTAAATCACCTATATCTCAAAAGTTGGTTTACGGTTCTGATTGATATAATTACATTTACTCCAACCCATAAACTTAAGTTTTTAGATTGATCCCGGATTTAAGATGTTCTATATTTAGTTTATCAGCAAATTCGAATAAAAAAAACATTTTGCATAACAACCAAAATCGGTGATTCAATTTCATTATTTACAGTGGTAAAAGAAACAATGTACCCTACATTACCGTGATAATATGAGTTATGCCTATTATAAGGTGTGTGGTAGTAATATTATACGTAGAAAATTGCCAAACTTAATTCCAAGAGAATAAAAAAGACTCATCATTTGAGAAAGAAACCAAAAATCATTGAATTGAAGAGATTTGTTAGATATATATTGAGTACAAGGTCCAATAATTTAAAGTTTGTTATTAATATATTTTTCTTGTATGGGCAATGAAAAGAATGTATAAAATTAAAGAAAGTAACCAATATTTTAGGGTTTTATTTGACCTAAAAGAAGAAAATGTTGGATAAGGATTGGCTACATAACCACTAAATATATTAAGTAGGATTGGGTCTTTGATCTTGTCCACTCCAAATCCACATTTTCCCTTCAACTTGTACAATTTCAAAAGGAAGATAATTCTTATGCAGAGACCCATACTTTTGAAACATACAAATTATCTTCCTCATATTATAAAGTTATTGTCTTTCCCACATTATATAAAAATAGCTAAATATATTTTTTAATTCATAATGATTGGGCTATTTTCAATTTAGCTCTATTCGGTTTTCTGTGCTTTAAACCTAATTTTTAGAACACTAACAAAATTTAAAGTTTGAGAATTTGAATCCAAAATTATTTTTCTTCACAACTTTTAAGTTATCAATTATCATTGGATTTACCTCGCTTTGACTTCTGCTTTAACATTTTGATTTAAACTTATTGCATGTAAATGTTAAAATTGACAAATGGTAAGCTTGATCCCTAACATAACATAATACTAATTGAGTTAACCTAACATAAATCTCAGTATGAGAGGTCCCAAATAGGCTTGGAGCTCAAGAAACACATTAATATTTTGGAACATTAGTCAAAATGGAAGCTTTTGGGTGCCATCATACAAAGAATTCCTTGGCAGACAAATTGGACCTAGCAACAAGCAAATAAATCCAACTTTATAGAAGCTTTTTATTCCCTAAAAATGTAAGGTTCATATATGGACGATTTTTCACAAAGGTTTGAATTTGATGTTGAGATATGCCTTGAGCAATTGAATGTCCTACAACGTAATCCGCATTTCGTATTCTACATTCGTGAACGCATCCGCATTAAGGCCTTTTATGTAACAGGTCTTTTATCTATAATAGAATTTAAAGAGTGTGCATGTATAAACTTGAATTAAACCCCAGCCGCCTTGTGATGTTCATTCTGTATTTTTTCTCTCCTCTATAAAATCGTCCCTCTTTGTTCGTGGACTAGCTAACGTAACATTAGTGAACCACGTAAAATTTATGTGTTGTTTCTTATTCTTCTGCATTCTTTTATTCTCGATTCCATTGTTGATGACCGTTTTCATAACATTTGAACATTGTGAATCATATCCAAAGAAGTAATCTTCGACTCAACTTGAGCCCTCATTGTGGGTGAAAAGTTATGTTCGTACATTATGGGCGAAAATGGACAAGCTTCATTTCAACATTCTTCAGCTTGATTTTTGTTGAATGCGATTACACGTGTATGGCTTTGATGTTCTGAATGTTTTGTACCTGTGTAGGGTAACCGATTCCACACCTTACTCGTGAAGGCAAGGAATCCAAAACGCAGACGATCTCACATGCAAAAGAAGAGAGAAAAGAGCTTGGAGCTCTCAACAATGGTGATGAAAACCAGCACAGAAAAATACGATGAAGAAGATGAAGAGAAGAGAAAGAAAGGAACACGCAGAGTTAAATGGTTCAGCCTAAGAAGATGCCTAATCCACTGAGAGACAGATCAGAATTTGCAAGAGATGGAAGATTATGATTACAAGTAAGTCATTCTACCTCTAGACTACTTTCCTACTTATACCTATAGCTTGAACGATTGCGGAAGAGGAAACAAAATAACCAATTATTACACAGTAACATATTTAACGGTTTGAAAACGAACTAATTAGGTAAAGAGGTTTAGGAGAAGAAAACTGTTTTACGAATCTCCACCTTGAAATAATTGGTGTAATTCTAAGACACCTCTGATCTGCTATCTCTAACCTAAAACGATTATCCTAGGTTTAGGGAGCTCGAACCCGACAAGGTCGAGACAGTGCTGTAATTTTTGGAGAGGAACAACTTTGGTCAGCATATCTGCAGCATTCTTCGAGGTATGAATCTTGACAACTTCAATGAATCCTTGTTCTGTTTGCTCTCTTATAAATTGAAACTTGATATCAATATGCTTGGTTCTGCTGTGAAATTGTTGATTCTTAGAAAGGTATATGACACTTTGATTATCACAATAGATTTTGACAGATTGTTGTGAAATTCCTAGGTCTTTTAGTAAGCCTTTAAGCCATATTCCTTCTTTGATAGCTTCTGTGAGGGCAATGAACTCAGCCTCTGTAGTAGACAATGCTACCACTGGTTGAAGATTTGCCTTCCAACTCAACAAATTTCCTGCAAAAAGAAAAACATAACCAGACAAGGACCTTCTCTTGTCCAAATCACCTGCATAATCAGAGTCAACATACCCATAAAGCTCATTAGGATGAAGATCTCTAGGTTGATAGGTTAGTTTAGCTTCTTTAGAACCTTTACATATCTCACAATCCATTTTGTTGCCTCCCAATGCCTTTTACCTGGCTTTGACATATATCTACTTACCAAGCTAGCTGAGTGTTCTAAGTCAGGTCTTGTAGATATCATTAGGTACATTAAACTTCCTACTGCCTGAGAATAAGGGATCTTTTCCATAAGCCTTTGATGGTTATCATCATTAGGTTTAGGGGAATTATCAGCAGACAGTTTGAAGTGTTGAGCAAGGGGGAGAGATACAGACTTGGCTTCTTCCAAATTTAATTTATTTATTATTTTCTGACAGTAAGCACTTTGACTTAAATGAAGTACCTTTTTGGTTCTATTTCTCTGTATTTCTATACCTAGAATCATTTTAGAGAACCCTAGATCTTTCATATCAAACTCTTTATTAAGAGCTGTCTTGACCTTGCTTAGATCGTGTTTAGATTTACTAGCAATAAGCATATCATCGACGTACAAATAACAAGTAAATATGAGAATCATAAGAAGTAGTGTTAATATAAACACAACTATCATAGGCACTTCTAACAAAACCAATTTTAAACATATAGGAGTCAAATTTGTAGTACCAACAACATCTAGGAGACTGTTTCAAACCATAAATTGATTTGTTTAGGAGACATACAAGATTCTCATTTCCCTTTTCTTCATAGCCTTTTGGTTGTTTCATATAAATGGTTTCTGCTAAGTTTCCATGTAAAAAGGCAGTCTTAACATCTAATTGATCAAGTTCTAGATCATTGATAGCTACTAAGGTTAGGAGAAGTCTTATAGAAGTTTTTTACCACAGGAGAAAAAAATCTCATTGTAGTCTATTCCTTCTCTTTGGGTAAACCCCTTAGCAACTAGTCTAGCTTTGTATCTAGGAGCTTGAAACCATTCAATGTCATCTTTAATTTTGTAAACCCATTTACAGGGTATAGCCTTACAACCTTTAGGTAGAGAAACTAACCTCCATGTCTTGTTGGATCTAAGTGATTCCAATTATTCTTTCATGGCTTCAATCCACTTTGAGGCTTGTCTACAGCTGATTGCTTCCTCGAATGTGGATGGTTCCTGATCATCTAAAAAACCAGAAACATTTAAGGCATAGTTAATATAGTCAACTTCAGCATACCTAGCTGGGGGAACTATGCTTCTCCTCTGTCTATCTCTGGCCAAAGCATAATTTCTGAGATTAGGTTCATTAGATTGCTCACTCTCTTCTTCTTCTTCTTCTTCTTCTTCTTCTTCTTCTTCTTCTTCTGATTCTTCTTCTGAACCTGTTTCTGTTTCTGAAGAAACCTGAGAGCTTACTTCACCAACAGAATCATCATGATCTATAGGGTCATTAGGACTATTAAGTTGAGATAACTCCACCTCAATTTCGACCTCATTGACAGGTTTAGAAATAATATTTGAGGTTCCATCATTTAGCATGAACATTTCACTTTCTCTAAATATAACATTTCTAGAATTCACACATCTTTTATCAATTGGATTCCATAACCTATACCCTTTAACACTTTCTGTAAAGCCAACAAACATACATTTAACTGCCCTGGATTTTAGTTTTCCAATGCTTTGATGGACAAAACCAATACATCAAAAAACCTTTAATGTTTCTAGATTAGGAGGCTTTTTGGTCCATTTTTCCATTGGTGTTAAGAAGTTTAAAGATGTGTGTGGGCATCTATTTAGAGTATAAACTGTATAAGAGACAGCTTCAGCCCAAAATCTCTCCGGAACCATAGAATCAGACATTTGACACCTAACTCTATCCATAATGGTTCTATTGAGTCTTTCAGCTATACTATTTTGCTGGGGAGTATAAGTCACTCTCTTATGTCTAGTAATTCCATTTTCTTTACAAAAGTTGTTAAACTCTTCATTACAAAATTCCAGCTCATTATCAGTTATTAGGTACTTTAGTTTCTTAGAAGTTTGATTTTCTACTAATAGCTTCCATTCCTTAAATTTAGCTAAAGCTAAATCTTTGGTTTTTAAGAAGAAAACCCAACTTCTTCTAGAGAAATCATCTACTAATGAAAGAAAATACCTAGCACCACTTATTGATGGTGTTTGAGTAGGACCCCAAAGATCTGAATGAATGTAATCCAGTATCTCCTTGGTTGTATGAACAGCTTTGGGAAATTCCTGTCTTGTTGCTTTACCTAAAACACAATGTTCACAAAATGTTAGATTTGAGCATAAACATTTAGGTAGAATACCTTGCTTTGACAGTTCTTCTAGTCCTTTTGAGCTGATAAGTGACAATCTCTTGTGCCAGAGATCTGCATCTGTTATTTCTGCAATGGTTATAACTAAAGCAGCTTGAGTCATTTGTACATCTTTAATGACAAATAACCCATGTTGTTTTGTTCCAATTAGAACAACTTTGGAATCTTTAATAACTTCTAGTGTACCATCAGATCCCCTATATTCGCATCCAATAGAGTCAAGCATGCCAAGAGATATTGGGTTTCTTTTAAGTTTGGGAACAATGCCTAACATTCCTCAAGAGCTTAATTGAACCATTTGGCATAGTTAAAGGGACTGATCTTATCCCTTTAACTTCACAAGAATCATTGTTTCACATGTAAACTTTTCCACCATCATAGTCTCTGTAGGAGTTAAGCCACTCTTTGCAAGGTGTCATATGAAAAGAACATCCAGAGTCTAAAATCCAATCTTGAATTACAATTGAGTTGATTTGTGATGCCATCTCATTGGAGGCAACCAAAGCATCTGAATAGGTCAAAGTATTCTCACCCATTAAAGCTTCTGTAGGTTGTTTACCTTTCTTATCTTTGTAACCAGTTTGTTTCTTTTTTAAGATCCAACATTTCTCCCTAGTGTGATTTTTTCTATGACAAAAAGAACATTTCATCTTAGGTTTTTGTTTTGTTTCACCTTGCTTGTTATCTTTGTCAAATATCTTGGTTTTACCCTTTGAAACGAGACCTTCAGCTACCTGAGGTTCCTTCTTGATAGTTAGCAATTCAATTTCTTTAGACCTTAAGGCAGAAATGATTGATTCGGTAGTAAGAGAATTTCTGCCATATTTTAGCACATTCTTTACTTCCTTATAGCTATCCGGCAAAGAGTTAAGAAGTACATAAGTTTCATTATCTGAACCTATTGTTTCTCCAAGATTTTTAAACTCTGTTGTAAGCCTTCTAAATTCATCCAAGTTTTGAGATAATATTTTTGAAATGTCCATTTTAAAAGAAAATAACTTTTCTCTTAAAAACATTTTATTTGGAAGAGATTTAACTACATAGAGTTCTTGCAACTTACTCCACATTTCGAAGGCTGTAGTTTTATCAATAACTTCCCTAAGAACATTGTCGTTTAGATGTAGCACTAGAGTTCCATGAGCACAGAGCTCTATGTTCTCTTTTTCTTCATCCGTAAGGCTAGCAGGCATATTTGCTGGGTCTGAAAGAGCCTTATGAGCCTTCTGTTGACCAAGCAATGCTTTTATTATCGCTTGCCATAGTTTGAAATTCCCTGTACCGTCGAATTTCTCCACCATGTATCTAGCGTTGTTGCCATAGAAAGCTAAGTTGAGATCAAGAATCACTTTCTTGATGTGTTAACCTCTGTTCTTTGAATGTGCAGTAAGCTCTGATACCAATTGTTGAATGTGATTACACGTGTATGGCTTTGATGTTCTGAATGTTTTGTACAGGTGTAGGGTAACCGATTCCACACCTTACTCGTGAACGCAAGGAATTCAAAACGCAGACGATCTCACATGCAAAATAAGAGAGAAAAGAGCTTGGAGCTCTCAACAATGGTGATGAAAACCAGCACAGAAAAATACGATGAAGAAGATGAAGAGAAGAGAAAGAAAGGAACACGCAGAGTTAAATGGTTCAGCCTAAGAAGATGCCTAATCCACTGAGAGACAGATCAGAATTTGCAAGAGATGGAAGATTATGATTACAAGTAAGTCATTCTACCTCTAGACTACTTTCCTACTTATACCTATAGCTTGAACGATTGTGGAAGAGGAAACAAAATAACCAATTATTCCACAGAAACAGATTTAACGGTTTGAAAATAAACTAATTAGGTAAAGAGGTTTAGGAGAAGAAAACTGTTTTACAATTTTGATCCTCAGATTGTTATTTCAAGCATGTTGCAGATAGTTCCTTCACGTACCAAATCCATCATGAAGACCAATCTTTTTGGAGGAATTTTATGGTTTATTTAGTTAGAAAGAAACTCCCTATAATCAGTATTTGACTCTTATATTATTTATTATTTGAGAGCAGATGTGTCCACTATCTAAGATTTGTTGGTCCCCTTCTCCAATTTTATACTTTAAAAAAAAAAAAAAACTCCATAATCTAAGCCCCCAACCTCTTATGGACATTATTGCTTGAATTGTTTTTTTGTGTAAGAAGTCTATTAAGTTAATGAATGATAGTATCTTTCTCTAATTTTTTTTGAGTCAATAGCTGCTAAATTTCTTTGAAAGTATATACAAATTGTGAGTTTTCTGATTTTAGATGACTTTTTTTTTCTCCATTAAACTTTTGTCAATTCGCTTAGTATTATGTGAACCAAGTTTATTGTCAACTATTTTCGGAAAACAAAATGTTTATTGTCAAATACTTTAATGCACTCATTAATAGCGAGAAACTGAAATGGAAATTAGTGTTAGCTAAAATGGGATCAAGTTCAAACTTTAGTGTTATATTAAAAAAATTAAAAAAATGGTTATACATCATCAAATTGAATTTCTTAATAATTGAGACCAAATTTATTCTAAACTATTTAAATTCCCTCGGATTTAAAGGACAAGAAAAAAAAGTTTTTTAAAATGGAAAAGAGGTATTAAAAGTTTTTTAAAAATAAAGAAAACGAAAAAGAAGATAAGAATAAAACAAAAACAAAAAAGAATAAAAGATATTTAAAATAGTTAAAAAGTAATGAAACTCAATAAATAAATAAATAAATAAATAAATAAATATATATATATATATATATAAAAAGAAAAAAGGAAAAAAAGAAATGATCTTCTCTCGTTCCGTCTTCGTTCTCTCCCTTTCCCACTCTTGAGCCAAACACCCATTTAATGTCTAGACCTTATTTGATGAAAAATACAAAGATAGAAAGTAATAACTCTAATTAACAAGTGGCGCAATAGTTTCATTATTTAGTTGTAAAATAATTCAACACTAATTTTATGGGTCGAACCCGCGAAGAATCGGTATTTATAATCTCCCTTCCCAAATTTGTACTCAAAAAAAAAAAAAAACAAGTGCATCCAAATCTATGTTGTTTGAGAGAAGTCCAACATTAGAAGGTATCTAGTGAAGTAGATTAATGATTTCATGTTTCAAAGTTATTAAAGCCATTGATAGTGAAAATACATATGACATCTTTAACCCAATTGTATCAATAATGGGTTTTTTTTTTTCATTCATAAAGCTGCCATCTCCTAGGATTCTTTTCCCATCTTTTCACAATTCTTTCTTTAATACAATGTTATAAGCAATAAAGAAAAACCTAACCTATTCTTCTATTATGGTTATAGATCTTGCATTTTTTTTTTTTTTTTTTTTTGAGGAATATAGATCTTGCATTTAAAACTTATTCATTCCTCCTAAATATAGACAATATTTTACCTAAATTTTCTTAATAAATGTTTTTTTTTATAGAATTATTAGTTTTCTATAAATAGTTAGCTAGAGATCATGTTCCACGTGGGAAGAATAGAAATGTTCGTCACTTTTATAAAAAAAAAAATTGTGAATATCTATTATTAATCTATTTTGAAATCAAACTTCATATTATATATGTATATGGGAATTTGCGCTGTATAGCAATTTTCCTACTCTGCATTAGAATTATAGCAACTTTTTAAAAATATTGCAAATA